>JACCIY010001223.1:0-44828 GCA_025506505.1 Flaveria sonorensis | reverse complement strand
TTTATATGGAGTGATAGATGAGGGAAGTGTATGTCAAGAAAACCAACTGGATTGGTCTAGCCCAGATCATCCTGATTATGTCTGCAAGCTTGAAAAAGCTGTCTATAAGCTATATCAAGCACCAAGGAAATGTATGAGACACTGTCATAGTACCTTGTCCAGCAGGGCTACAAGAGGGGTACATTGATAGCACATTCTTCATCAAAGGAACAGAAAATGACTGATGCTGGTTTAAGTATGTAGATGACATCATCTTTAGGTTAACTAATCCAAAGCTCTGCAAAGACTTTGAGACGCTGATGAAGAATAGATTTGAAATAAGTGCCATAGGGGAACTCAATTTCTTTCTAGGCATTCAAGTAAAGCAGGTTGATAAGGGCATATTCATAAACCAGTCAAAGTATGTTCAAGACATACTAATCAGATTTCATCTGACTGAGTGCAAGGTTTCTAAGATAACCATAGCCAGAAACCACTCCCTAGGACCTGATATTAAAGGGGAGTATGTAGATGAACATCTCTATAGGTCTATGATTGGGTCTCTTATCTACCTCACAACCAGCAGGCCTGATATCATGTTTGCCACATGCATATGTGCAAGATATTAAGCCAACCCTAAGATGTCACACCTAGTTGCTGTCAAGAGGATTCTTACATACCTCAAGGAGCTCCCAGCTGGGACTTTGGTATCCAAAGAATTTTGACTTGAATCTATATGCTTATATAGATAGTGAATATGGTGGCTGCAATGTGACTTCAAAGTCTACATCAGGGGAATGTTAATTACTTGGTGGAAGGATAGTCTTATGGCATGCAAGAAACAATCCTGTGTGTCTGCATCAAGTGCTTAAGCTGAATACATTGCTGCAGCAAGCTGCTATGCTCAGTGCTGTGGATTCAAAATCAGATGTTAGACTGACTATGTATTCAACTTCAAGGAGACTCTCATCCATATAGACAACAACAATGCTTTCTCTGTTACAGAGAATCCAATGCAGCACTTAAAGACAAAGCACATCAACATTAGGTATCATTTGATAAAGATAATTTTGAAAAAGGATTAATAAAATGGTCAAAGTTAACACAAATGAATATATGATGATCTGTTCATAAAAGCTTTTGATGAACAAAGATTTAATATCTTGTATCAGCTATTGGATGATTAACTTTGAGTAGTTTCTTAAATTAATTTCAAGATTATTTTTCAAATATATGTGTCTTAAGTTGTCTTATCATCACCTATATAAGCCCTGTACCTTGGGATAAAATTTTTCAAAATGATATTCCTTAGAATTTGAGAATCAAAGATATATTTTCCTTCGGAAGACATTAAGTTGACTTCGGAAGAAATTATATTTTCAAAACTATAATGATACTAAGAAATTTACTTTTGAAAGAAATACTGATATATCTTCAGAAGCCTAAATATGCTTCTAAGTACTTACATGTTTAAAGGACAATTTTTTCCGTAAGCAATTAAGTCTCGAAAGATTTATCATCCTTGAATAAAACTTCTGAAGTGTAATATCTTCCGAAACCAAATATTCTCGGAAGCAAATTACTCTAAGAATTTTTCTTCTGAAGCAATCTTGTCAAACTAAGGAATATCTTCCGAAGTCATATTAGCTTCGGAAGTTTTTGTTAAAAAAAACTTCCAAAGACAAATTACCTTCGGAAGATTTTCTACTTCCAAGATAACTACTTTTTGGGCACTTTTTCAGAGGTGGGACCGACAATCGGATTTCAAAGTTTATTCTTTTGCATTAAATTTGTCTCAAATCCAACCATATAAATATCCTTTTGCACTAAATTCACCCATAAACCCTCTTTCTTCTTAGCTTTCTTCGCTTTCTCCAATGGCCAACCCTGACCCCAAAACCAGCTAGATTTCTCCATACACCTTCATAGGCAACATAATACAGTTGCTTTGTTGACATCTGAGAAAGATCCTGGTTTCTCAGATGTTTGCCGATTTCTTACTCAATCATCCTTTCTCACCGCACTTATAATCGACCCTTCAATTTATGAAAAACAACTGCTGGAGTTATGGAGGACCTGCCAAGAGGTGATATTGGATGGTGAGAAGGCACTATCTACATCAGTGCAGCGGAAGATAGTTTCATCACCCCAGCCACAATCAACACTCATCTAAGGCTGGATGGTGAAAAAGGAAAGCTATTCTTTTCCAAATCTGCTGTGAATGAATCATTCAGGCAGATAGGCTTTAAAGGGGACTTCACAGTCAGATCCTTCAAGAAGGTTAAGGTCTCTTAACAGTGGAAGCACCTCCTCCATGTTATTATTCACTCATTATCTAACAAACATGGAGGATTGGACTAGATTCTTGAGGAATTATCCTACTGTTAGATCATATGAAACTGGTGCAACCAAAACAACACTTAAAAGAATTTTAAAGTACTAAAACAAAGTGGTCTTCCGAAGCCAAGTCAGAGATCTTCCAAAGCCCAAAGTATGAAGAACTTCCGAAGGACGAACTCAGTCTTCTGAGACCAAGTTGTTCTCCTTCCAAAGTATACAACTTAGAAGATCCAAAGACAAAGTCTTCTGAAGAATAAAGTCTTGAAGACTTACAAAAGTTCGGAAGAAGTTGTTTCTTTCGAAGCCAAAATGACCTTGGAAGAATTTATTCTTCCGAAGCCATTTACCTTCGGAAGAACCAACTATGAACCAGTGGACATAAGTATGGTGTGTCTGACAGCATGCTGCAACTCTGATATACTGCATGGCGCTTTCCCACGCCCATGTAGTTGACCATACTTTATCCATTGTGTAGGGGTTGACCTAGAGGCTTGGGAAATCAAATCAAGATGAAGATTATCAAGCCATCCGAGAAGTGAAGTTACCGCGTGAAAACTAGCTCTCGTGCAACAACCTTAAGTCGCGCGAGAACTAGTGACTCACGCGAGAACTCTAGTTTTGTATAAATAGGAGTTTTGTAATGTAATAGAAAGCTTTTATGTATTTCCTGATTTTAGTCTTACTTGTAAACATTGATAATCAGAGAGCAATCGAATTCAGAAGTTTATTTACTCTTGTGTTCTTCATTTTCTATTCAATCTTATATTCCGTGATGATTACATTCTGCATTCTCATCACAAGATCGATCTTGGTTGTATTATGGTGATCCTTACAATTGGTATTAAATCCTTGTTGCTCTAGATCGATTGATTGAAGATTGAAAGTGAGTGATTTGGAGTGTTCTTGACCGTGATTTGCTTGATACTTAAAGATATACTTGTTTTCTGCTAAGTTTGTTCATATTTGAAGATGATGAAGCTGATTATCTTGAAAGTTGAGGATTTGAAGATGTTTTTGACCTTAATTGGACCTTATTGAACCAATTAGAGACAACTAGGATCTTAATTGAACCTAAATCACTAATTGAACACTTAATTAATCAAATTTTAATCAATTTGGTGAAAAATTGAAACTGAAAAACTTGAAAAATTGCACAAATGGATCAGGCGAAAAGTTGAAGAATCTGTGCGAAAAGTTAGTATTCGCGCGAAAAGTTGAGGTTTTCTTAGAAGTTTGTTACAGAAAGATTCCTTTCACGCGAGAACTTGTGGTTTTCACAAAATTCAATTACAGAAGTTGCCGCGCGAAAAGTTGGTGTGATTTCGGGCTAGAACTTGAGTATTCATGCGAAAACTTCAAGTTTCAAGAATTTTTGAGAAAGTTGTTTTTGAAGTAAGAAAGATGGCAAACATGAAGCACATTACTGATACACTCATTCTCGACAATGAGATCGGAACAAGCACGAAACCTCCAGACTTCTCAGCGAGGAAGACTATCTGGATTGGGTCTTTCGCTTTGAGAATCATGTCATTTACACTAAACCCACGATGATGAGATCCATTAAATAGGGTCCATACATCCCAATTTATACTAATGACAAAGGAGAGTTAGTGCCGAAACCTGAGCATCTATGGGATGAGGAAGACATGAAAAAGAGAGAGCTTGATGACAAAGCTTATGCTGCCATCACTATGGCGTTTACAACTGAGATAGCCCAGAAATTCAAGGATTACAGAAGGTGAATGATTTATGGGATGCCATGGAAGAGTAGATAATAGGAAACAAAGACATGCGGGAAAGCAGGAAAGTCATGCTTAACCAAGAGTTCAATATGTTCAATCATATTCTTGGTGAAACTTTGGAAGCCCAGATGTCTTGGTTCATCAAACTCATAACCAAAATGAAGAGTGCAGGAATTACATTGGAAAACATTTCAATGAACAAGAAGTTGTTGAACTCATTACCGTACAGCTGGAACAACAACTGCACTACCATCAAGAGAACCAAAGATTTGTTTACTCTATCCCTGAGCGATCTAATCTCGACCATCAAGTCCTATGATATGGATGACAAACAAAGGGTTGCCAATTATATCAACACAATGGGAGCTGAAGCATCCGTTTTGTATGCGAAAATGGTGGTAATCCGAATTACTATGTCAGCTACTCCTAGTTGTGTCAGCAACAGCAACAATCAACATCAGGTCATTCAACTGTTAAGGATCAATATTTGCCTCAAGTTCAACCATTTATCCCATCCTATCCTCAAAGTCAATCATCTTAACCTATACAACAAGCATTTGTTGTTAATTCCCAACCAATCAAGCAGACAATTAAGATAACAGAAGAACACCTTGCTCTTTTTACCTCATTCATGAATAGCTATGAAGCTTTCTCTTCTGGTAGACTCAATACACCCAATATCATGGTTGATGATTTGCAACAAGTCAACCCTGATGATGTAGAAGAAAATGACATCAAGTATCAGATGGCCATGGTGGTGTATCGTGACAAGAACTTTGCACGAAGAACAGGGAGAAACGTTTTTGGCCTTAACAACTCTAGCAAAATCAGGTTTGACAAATCAAACTTGAGATGTTAAAGCCGTGACAAACCAGGTCACTTTGCTAGAGAATGCACTGAGGGAAGGTCTGTTCAAGCTGATAATGGAAAGAAGATGGTCACAGTGGAGGTTGAAACTAAAGGAGATAAGGCTAGTACATCTAATACCAAAGCATTGGTATCTCAGACTAAAGGTGAGTATGATTGGTCTGACCAAATGGAGATACTAGATATGAAGCTTTCTGCTGCTTTACTAGCAGAAATTCAGAATGGGGTAGATCAGGTTGAGGAGAATGTGTTTGTTGAGTTTGTGACTAAGGATGTGTTGAAAGGAGTGTTTGCAGAAGGAAAGAAAGATAAAGCTGAGGAAGTAGAGGTGAAGAAGGTTGAAGGTTTGATAGTGAATGTTATAGGTGAAAAGAAAACAGCTGTTGAGATAACTCCAGCTTATTCAACAAAGGTCAATGAGAAGGAAGCTGAGCTGAAAGAAAATACTATTGAGATTGCTCCAGTCAAAACTAAAGAAAAGACTGTTAATGCTGTTGAGGTTACTCCAGCATCTGCATGTGCTGAAGAGCAAAGTGATGTTGAGATCACTCTAGCAACAAAAGCAGAAGAAAAAACAGTTCTAAAGGCCTTCATGGTACAAGTTTTGTCTGAAGAGACAAAGAAGGAGGAGAAATTAAAGGGGTACATTCTAATCTTTTTTATGATAATTGTATAGAAAAGGTAAACAGATATAGAGTTCACAACGAACACTTGATCATGGAAGTTGAAAAACTTCAATAACAAGCTTGTAAATACAAATCTGATGAGAAATTTTTTAAAGAAAAGATAGATGGATTGGTTGAAGAGTGGGAGAACGATGATGAAATAGAATTTAAGAAAAATAAGATTTGTAATGAAAAACAATCTTGTAATTCATCATCTGTCATAAATGAAAGATCTGCAGTTTTTGTTGATTCAAATGTCTGTTTAAAATTGTCAAATAAAGAAAAGAAAAAGGAGTCAAATATGAACTTTAAGAATAAAGACAGTAAACGTGTCACAACATCCATATCTGACTTGAAAACTGATTTCAAGAACAGATATGTTTCTATAGGCAACAATGATAAGGAGGATCATATTTTTAAAGAAACCAAGCTAGTTTCTTTAAAAATAAATCTTCTATTATTGCCAACTCTATGAAACAAGATGTTGGTAGAACAGGTTTGAAAGACACTGGTCCTACTCCAGTACAGATGATTCATAAGGATAAAGTCTTAAATCATGCTACATCAGCATCCATTGTGAATCTAAAAGCTAGGACCAATACCTCATTTTCTCTAGAATCATCTCGAACAATTGATAATGAAAAAAAGGAAAGAGAGACTGTTAAAGAATCAAAAGGCCAAGGACATATTAAGGCCAAATTCTGTGATAACTATGGAAGTTATCCAAAACAGTTTTTGCAAAACATACAAGTGTCTAATTCATATCATAAAATATGTTGTTATATGTGTGGAAAGCCAAATCATAAGGCTAGAAATTGTCATCATCAACATCAATTGACAAGCAAACAGAGATTTCATAACTCAATTTCAAACAATAGAAAACGTTTCTTTGTAAATGCAAATTTGAAAAGAAACTTAAACAAGTCAAATTTTTTGCTAAAAACAATACTTATTTAAACAAAGAAAAGTCAACAGTAAAATCAGTACAAGTTGATGATAACAATTCCACTACACCACCTATCAAACTAGTTCAAAGATGGAAAGTTAAAAACAAATCCCACCTATTGTTGTTGATAAATGTGTTTTCGATGACAAAAGAGATATGATATTACAAAATGTATCAAATTTAGATGAAAACAAAGAGCTTAAGTTAACCATGGCTTGGGTTCCTAAAAATGAATAACTTTGTTCAAATGTGCAGGAACAACCAAGACAAGCTATCAACAGTACCTGGTTTTGTAATTCCTGATGAATGGATTTTATTAAGAACTCCGAGAGACAAAGACATATATTTACTAGACATGAATGGTACATATTCTTTTGTAACTGCGTCATGTTTGTTATCTAAAGCCTCGGAAAGCGATACATTGTTATGGCATCGTCGTCTTGGTCATGTAAATGTTAAAACTATGAACATACTGGTTAAAGGAAATCATGTTGTTGGCCTACCTTTAAAAGAATTTCAACTAACAGAACATTAGCTGTCATGTTCTAAAGGCAAACAACATAAACTTTCTCATAAACCAACTGCTCATACTCAAATTGACTCTATTCTTCAATTGATACACATGGATTTATTTGGACCTGTAAGTGTTTTGAGTTTGGGACGTCGTGCATATTGTTTGGTTATTACTGATGATTTTTCTAGATTTACATGGGTTTTCTTTTTAGCAACCAAAGACGAGACACCTCATTTGCTGATGAAATTCATTACACTTGTGGAAAATCAGACGGACAAAACAATCAAATACATACACAATGATAATGGAACTGAATTTTGTAATTGTATCTTAAACGAGTTCTGTGATTCAAAGGGGATAGCAAGACAATACAGTTCTGCCGGAACTCCACAACAAAATGGAGTTGCTGAAAGACGAAACAAAACCTTAATTGAGGCAGCTAGAACTATGTTATCAGTAGCCAAATTACCTTTATTCTTTTGGGCTGAAGCTGTTAACACTGCGTGTTATGTACAGAATCGTGTCTTAATCAATAAACAACAAAATATGACTCCTTATGAAATCTTTTTCAAACATAAACCTAAAGTCAAATATTTCAAAACCTTTGGATGCTGTTGTACTTTGTTAAACACATCTGATAAGAAATCAAAATTTGGTGAAAAAGCTGATGATTGTTATTTTATTGGTTATTCAGCCAAAAAAGTAGCATATCGGGTTTATAATAAAAGAACTAAACAAATAATTGAGTCATTTGATATTGATTGGCACGAATCTAATAAAACAGATGCAAGTTCTACACCTTCATGGGTTTATGATTATGCTTCATTATTTGAAACATTTAATCGACCATCTATTGTTTCTACTGCTAATCTACCTTTGTCATCCTCAATTCCAGATATCTTTGCTGAGGATTTTGGATCTACGGTTTCTCAAGCAAAAGGAATAACTTCAGAAATGCCTTCATCTTCTAGTGCTGCAGCTGTTCCACATTCTGTTCCTGAAATAGAGTTACCTCATTTGGATACAGTTGTTGAACAAGAGCCATAAGTTTCTGATCAGAGTTCATCTTCTACTTTAAATGATCCAATTTATACTATTCAAGTACCATTTGAAGATCTTTCTATTGACAATGATAATCAAGATGAAGATATTGTTTATCAACCAGAAGGAGGGAACACAGCTGAAGAACTTGTTGGTCATATGTCTAACTTAAACGAAGTTATCTCTGAATATGCTATTCTACAGCTGAGAATTCATAGAAACCATCCAACGAAAGCAATTATTGGTCCATTATCACAAGGCGCCAGAACTCGAAGTCAATCAGGAACAATAAACACATGTTTATATTCATGTTTTCTATCTCAAATAGTGCCAAAAAATGTTGAAATGGCATTAAAAGAAAACAGTTGGGTAGAGGCCATGCAAGACGAACTGATGCAATTCAAAAAGCTGAATGTTTTGCATTTGTGTGAATTGCCAAAGGGTAAGTTACCAATCGGTACGAAATGGATTTTTAAGAACAAGACGGATGAAAAAGATGTGATTGTCCGCAACAAGGCCAGACTTGTTGTTCAAGGATTCTATCAAATTGAAGGGCTTAATTATGAAGAAGTATACACTCTTGTTGCAAGAGTAGAATCTATACGAATTTTCTGGCATATGCTTCATTCAAAAACTTCAAAGTTTATCAAATGGATGTTAAAACTGCATTCTTGTATGGCAAAATGAAAGAAAAAACCTATGTTTGTCAATCCCCAGGTTTCGAAGATCCAGACCATCCTGACTATGTTTACAAGTTAGACAAAGCACTTTATGGCTTACACCAAGCACCTCGAGCATGGTATGCCACTCTCACTGAACATTTGCTTGCAAATGGTTATACAAGAGGTGCAATTGATCAAACTTTATTCATGCCAAAGACTGGTGATGATCTTATTCTCGTTCAAGTTTATGTCGATGATATTATCTTTGGATCTACCAATGATGATTTGTGAAAGGAATTTGAAGCAGTAATGAAGAAGAAATTTGAGATGAGTTCTCTTGGAGAAATGACATTTTTCTTAGGCATTCAAGTTAAACAAGATGATAAGGAAATACTGATACATCAAGAAAAGTATATTCACATTATCCTAGACAAATACAAATTTCAAGACTCCAAGATAGCTCCTACTCCTATGTCTTCTCGTCCTACTTTGACTCCAGATCTCACGGGAGAAGATGTTGATCAACACATGTATCGATCAATGATTGGATCTCTGATGTATCTCACTGCAAGTAGACCTAACATCATGTTTCCTATTTGTCAGTGTGCACGTTATCAAAGTAATCCAAAGGAATCTCACATGAAAGGTGTCAAGAGGATTTTTAAGTATCTCAAGGGTCAACCAACACTCGGCCTTTGGTATCCTAAAAATTCTGATTTCAATTTATTTGCTTATACTGACAGTGATTATGCAGGATGTAACTTGGACAAGAAATCTACCACTGGTGGTTGTCAATTTCTTGGAAATAGGTTAATTTCATGGCAATGCAAGAAACATCAAATAGTATCCACATTCACTACAGAAGCTAAATATGTGGCTGCATCAAGTTGTTGTTCACAAATCATTTGGATTCAACAAAAACTTCTTGATTATGGCCTAAACATTTATGATACTAAAATCTTTTGTGATAATACTGCAGTTTTAAACATTGTGAAGAATCCAATCCCGCATTCAAAGACAAAACACATTGACATCTGCATGCATTTCATTCGTGACTGTTTTGAATGCAAACTTATCCATTTGGAATCAATTTCCACAGATGATAACATTGCTGATTTGTTTACTAAGGCATTTGATCATTCCAGATTTGATTTTTTAGTTAAATCTTTGGGCATGATTAACTTTGGTTAACCTTTATTCTTACACCCTTTATAAAATATTTTTTCTCTATTTTTGGTTAAAATTGTTATTTTCTGTTTAGATAATCACAATTTTAGGGGGAGAAAATTTAAAAATACTTAAAAAGATTTTGTTCTTAGGGGGAGTAAATAGTTTGAAGAAAAATATAAAAAGATTTTGATTTACAAAAAATTGAGAAAATTAAATTTTCAAGAGTTTACAGGAAATGATAGTACATTTCTTGATTTTGAATCGTTGCATCCTAAGGCTTACAAAAAACTAACTTGGATTATGTTTGATATGTTGATAGACTGGACATTCAAGAATGAAAAACACTATGTTCTGTGATGCACTGAAAGTAGCTATCTATGACTGAAGTGGGTAACTCATCAAGCTTTTGTGGTAACTCTGATTCCATGCTAAAACAGACTGAGAGTTATAGTCTAGTCATACTCAAGCCAGTTACTTTCTGATCCAGTTTCTTTCAAATGTTATATATATATGTAAAAATCAAAATACAAAAATAGATATACAAATGAAACAAAATACAAAAGGGAAAAACAAACAAAAGGAGCAAAAAGAAGCCAAAAGGCCATATAGGAATAAAAGATGTCAATGAGCATATTAATAAAAGATATGTCATAGACATACATACTATATGATAAATATTTTTCCTTTTTGAGAATATGTTCTGACACAGGAGGCAAAATCAAAAGATGGGGCATGTAAGTCTTACTTGGCATGTAAGTCCTAAACATCTTGTGAGGGCAAAACATAAGTCTGATTGGCTGTTAATAAGTCCTAAAACTTGTTAATATTCTGTGTTCAGAAATGTTTCTCAAGCTAGTTATGCTCATAATAGATATTATTTTATAAAATTCTTTATGAAAAGGCTGATCAGAAGTGAAAGGTTTAAGTCAAATTGGGGTGACTTGAAATCTCGAAAGTGTCTTAAAGTTGGATAAGGTTTTACAGGATTTTTGATTGTGGGACACACTGAATACATATAATTTAATCAAAACATGATAAAATCAAAGCTTATGTGTCTAAGTAAACTTGAAGTCTAAGTTTAAATTGGACACAATATATTGACAATCAACATTGAAGTCTAAGTTTAAATTGGACACAATATATTGACAATCAACATAACAAGTTCCATTTATAATAAAGCTGGATGATGGTAATGATCAATTTCTAAGAAATATGATCTTGTACTTGAAAATTATCAAAAATAGTTAAGTAAATAATTAGTCAATATTGTTTGTTTACATATGTTTTTCTACTTGTTTCATTTCTATATCTTTTACAAAATTAAGGGTGTTAGAATAATTGTAAACACTTAGTTAAACATAATCTTTTTCATAACAAATCAAAGGCTATTTAAGTTATTTAAAATTGAAAATTAAAAAGTTGAAAATTTAAAATCAAATGAACTTATTGCATGCGAAAAGTTCAATCCATGCGAAAAGTTCAAAAGGATGCGAAAAGTCTCAGATGAGAGAACTCTGACTTTTCTTGCGACAAGTTAGAGTACTATAAAAGCAACAGTTGTGCAAAAAGTAACACCATTCGCATGAAAACTTTTGAAATTTCACTCTCAAAAAACAATTCTACATGTAGAAACCGTTTAAACCTTGATTACTGAGTCCCCTAATGTCGCATTGAGATATCTTAGTGATTTATAAGGTATATTGATGACTTTGTTTAGATTTAAGTGTATTTGATACTTGATCGAGACTTAAAATGACAAATACATGATAAATTGAACAAATTAATCTTGTTAAACCTTTATAATGACTAAAGCAACACTTAATAAACAAGTTTTAATGGTTGAAACACTCTAAAATTGAATAATTGAAAATTTGAAATCACACAAAGTTTTCGCATGCGAGAAGTGTCCTGAAAGATGAACAGACGCGAGAACTTTCAAATTCGCACAGAACTATTCGCATGAAATTGGACTTGTAGCATGAGAAGTTGACTTTTAGTCAAAGTCAGTTTCAAGCGAAAACTCATCTTGTCGCGCGAAAAGTTATCTCTGAAACTTAAAGCTTTCGCACGAGAAGATGATGTTTTCGCGCGAGAAGTTTCAATTTTCAAAATTTTTCTAAGGGTCAATTTTTGTTTTAATTTGAATTTTGGTTCATGTTTTAGGTATCTTTGCACTTATCAATTTTGGTTCATGTTTCAGATGGCTCGACCATTGGTTTTTAATAAAAACCATAATGCTGTAGCATATCTGGGAGACGTATCGGATGACAAAGCTTTATTTCGATCACCGATTGATGGTCTAAAGTCATCACAGATTCATTATGCCATCTCAGCTAATCTATCTATTTTCACTGATGTTATCGACTAGTTCTGGCAGTCAACTATTAATGAGATTGATAAGGCTGGAGAACTATGTATTTCAACTACAGTGAAAGAGAAGAGGGTAGTGATCACAGCTAAAGTGATCAACAGTGTGTTGTTACTTGAAGACCAGCCCAACGCACCAGTAAAGATAGATGATGATGCAGTAAGAGATTGCCTTAAGAGGATAGGATATGATCAAAGATATCCATCTCTTGAGAAGAAGTATCTTCCACTATTTTGGAAGTACTTATTCCATGTTGTAATCCATTGCCTAAGTAATCTGAAGGCAGGCATGGATAGTCTTAGTGCGGTTTTCAGATCCCTGCTGATTTCTCTTATTGATGAACTTCCATTCAGCATATCTAAGGCTATTTTTGGGGAACTACAGAAGAATGTTATAGCCATAGTAGGAAAGAAGTTTATGCTGTACCCACTGTTTCTTCAGCTTATAGTGAATGCTGCTCATCCAGAGTTAGCTGTATCCAACTCATCCACCTATGCTATAATGGTGATGAAGAAGGATATTTTCACTTATCTTTTGGGGGCCAAAGGGATCGCGTAGAACGGTGTTAATTTTGCTAAGCTTGGAAGGTTTGTTGAAGGATTTCAAGCTGATGCACCGCTACAAGAGACTATTACTCCTCACATTCATAAAGATGATACTGTTGGTACATCTACACAGGTTGCATAAGAAGCACCTGAAAGTTCTCAAGGTGCATGAAGATCTGATATAGATGTTGAAATAGACTCTTGGTTCACTGACAGTGATAGTGAAACAGATAGTGACCAAGTAGGGAACGCACCTTATGTTTTACAAGAACATCCCTGAGTACGTGAAACTCCAGCAAAACGTACTGCTGAGGAACATGAAACTGATTTTGTTCCCGAAGAAACACCTGTCACTAGGGGAAGGAGGAAAACAATGGCAAGGAGAGTAGGTGACAGTCCTTGTGGTAGGGGTAGAGGACGTGATGTGTTAAGGAAACATCGGACCCCCGTGACCACTGAGCCAATTGAGGAGGAGGTTCTAGTTACTGAGACTCCAATCATAGTAAGTGAGGAAACACCAATAGAGACACTAGTGATAGTTACACAACCAACTACTGTAATATCATCTGACATGCCCTCTTCTACTGCTGATATTTTGAGGATTCCTCCAAGAGAACAGGTGAATGAGGAGACCATCGGCATGGAAGACTTAACCAACACTCCTCCTGAGTTTAGACAGGATGCTAGTGCTTCAACTAGCTGACCAACGCGTATCACACTTGATGAATGGGTATGTAATTTGGAGAGAGAAATGTTGGAGAAGACCCAAATGATAGACGATCTGCAAAGGCTGTTGTTTGAGAGAGATTAAAGAATCAAGAATCTTGAACATCAGCAAATGTTTATATTTAGCTATGTTTAGATCCTAGAGCAGAATCTGGGGGAGTTCACTTGTAGTGGGTCATTTTAGTTTTCATAACAAAGGACCACAGAAGTTGGAGAAAGTAGTGGACAGCAACATGCTAGTCCTGAACCTGCTGAAGATCCTATTACAGCTACAGAGCATCCTATTGATCCTATTGTTCAAGAAGGACAACAGAGACTGCTGATGTTGGTCAAGAGTCACCTTTTACAGATATCCCTATAACTACTGAGGACCAACCCATAGTTTATACTAGAGAGGCGTTTGTAGAGCCTGAGTATATAATGCCTATTCCTAACCCAGTTGAAGATGAAGATGATTTGAATTTGGTTGATTTTGATTCCAGTGATGATGATATTGAAGATGATGATGTGTAACACCTGAAAAATTCAAAGAAAAGAAAAGTAAAGAAGAAAAGATAAATATCCAAAAGGTTAAGGGGTGAAGGTGTACAAAAGGTAAACTTACCTATAATGGGTTTCAAAAAGGTGGTAAGGCCGCCCATGACCCTCTCTCTCATGCATAATTCGGCTGGGAAAAGAAAACCCCATCCGGTTTTAGAGAGAGAAAGCTCAAGTTCTTTGAAAGGTGAGATTTCCAGAAGATTTCTTCTCGATTTTCCTGCTAGGTTCAGGCTTATGAACCTATTTTTATGTGTTTTCTTGTGTTGGTTGTTTGTTTTATGTGTTTAGGTGTTAAATATTCTTGTTAGCTCTCGGGTTGTGGTGTTTCACTCGAAAGCTTCTGAGAGGTGAGTTCTAGATCGCCTCTTTTACATGTTTTCTACTTGCTTTGGGGCTGATATGAATTATAACTGCTGTTTTTCCTAACTAAACTATGAGTTTTACATGGTGTACGGTTGTGTTTGATATATGTTGGTTTTAAGTGATTTCTACGATGTTGTGATGATGTTTGTTATGCTTTAAGCTTGTAATATGTTAGATCTATGCTAAGTTTGGGCTAGAATGATGTTTGAGATTGGAAAACTTTCATAAGTTGCATCGCAGGTACTGAACAAGTGTTCGCTGTGGATGATGGTCATCCGCTGTGGACATTGTGTGTCCACTGTGGACTCTTAGAAATGTAGGACGTCTGCTGTGGACATACATGTCCACTGTGGACACTTAAGGAGTTTCTAAGTTGACCACTGTGAATGTTGGTTATCCGCTGTGTACTTATTTCATCCGCTGTACGCTTTTAGTTATCCGCTATGGATGTTATTCATCCGCATTGGACTATGTTCATCCGCTGTGAACACTTAGTGTTTACTCATCCGCTGTGCACCTTGGCTGTATGCTGTAGACTTAGGTTGTCTGCTGTGGATACTTAGTACTTTAAGCCGTCCACTGTATATGTTACTCATGCGCCGCGAACACTTAGGAGTTTTTTTGAAATTTTAGGAATAGAGTTTAAGTGTTAAGAACTTATGTTTAATGGGTGTTTATGATTGTCCTATGTTTCTAATGTTTTATTTACCTTCTTATGGGCTGCTTGCTATGAATAATTATTACTGTTTCATGATATGTGATTTTAAGGTAATAATATTATAAAAGTATTATTCATAATAAGTGGATGCAAAGGAATAAAAAAAGGACAGTGAAACTTAATAAATGTTACCCTAGGGCTCTAACAAAAGGTGAAAAGCCTTGCAAGCTTTTCCAATGGAGGTTCACGACCATGTTGTTGTTAGCTCAACTGATGTGTGGCTGTTTCAGCCCAAGAAAGGCACATCCGGGGTCTAATCCTTGTGATTGACCAATAAACTAATGGGATCCAAGTTCATGAGCAGGCTTCGTGCCTAGCAGTGTGGATCAACTGTCGGGGGTTAGCTACCACTTATAAATGTGTACCGACAGGGGTTCGGCATCTGTTGCCAACCAACAATGTAGGCTCTTGCTTTATGTGATCATAGTTAATGAAAATGAAAGATAATGAAAGAAAGAATGATAAAGAATATCTTAATGATGGATTATGAATGATGATGAATGATCACCATTTGAAGTTTACCAAAGTATATTTTCTATATTATTAAACTAGGACTCACTCAGCAACGCTGACTTTTTATATATGTATATCAGTTGGCAGGTAAGGATGTTGCTGAGGATGGCATGGCTGAAGGTACTTGGTGAATGGAGGCTGGCATCCATTTATGCAATTATGATATTTTTGTCTTGTAATGCAACTAAATATTCTTTTGTAACTCTAACAACGATGTATTATTTGACAAAAGTAATCATTAATGTAAGAAATGTTTTTTTTGTTAAATTATTCCACTGCGATTGTTTTCCTATAATAATGTTGCAGGACCGTTAAAAGGGACTTTGCACTTAGTTAACACACTTAGGAGGATCTTTAGGATCACTTAACAATTCAAATGGGGAACTTAGAACTTTAAACAGATGATACAATGCACAACACAAGTAAAGTAAGAGCAAGAACACAAGAAATAATTTTCAAGGAAGTAGTATATTGCTTCTTAGGTTCTATTACAGGTGTTTGCACTTATATTTGAAATACAAGAACCTTTGACTCTTTATACTAAACCTACAATCGTCAATATGCAAAAAGACAGTTGGATGTGACTAATCTAGACAACAAGATCAGCCTAAAGTCAAAAGGCAGATTGCCTTTTGACTAGTGACTATGACAGGCCATAGCTCACTGACTTTTCTATTACAAAAAGCCAAAAAATAAACAAATACATAAACTTGCAGACAAAGACCTTATCTACTTTATCATAAAGCATGGAAGTTTCACCAACTTATGATAGTTGGTGAACCACCAGAGCATGCAGCGGATAGGAGGTTGCTTTATGATAAAGTTGACAAAAAAAGTGTCTTTTCTCTTTCTTCTAAAGTAATCAGTCGTATCTTTATTCAGCTTCGGAAGACTTTGTCTTGAGAGCTTCGGAAGACTTCATCTTTAACCTTCGAAAGAGTTGAGTCTTTGGTTTCGGAAGACTTGACACTTAGTGTAAAGTTTCTCAGTAGTTTCTTCTGAACATTGGCTTCGGAAGATTTTACACTTAGCATTTTACTTGAGTGTGTAAAACTTCCGAAGCTAGTTCTCTTTGTTCCTTAGTGCATGTTGGAAGACTTGGTTGTTTTGGTATCCTTTGGTTGCATCAGCCTATAACCTCAGAGGTTCCTACAAACTCCCCCTAGGCTGATGCTACCAAAACAGAGAGGTCTTCAGACTGGGATAGTCCATATGAGAATCTTTAGAATTCCTTTCTTCATTAGCAGATCAGTATTCTTCAAACCCATAAAGTACCTTCTCATGTCATAGAGATCATGCAGAGGGAGTTCAAGCATGTCACTAGTGAAGTAGACATGTTTTCTCCCTGATCTCTAGTGACATACCATCTATCAGGATCTTCAGCAAATGTCCATGATAGAATTGGTCTTCCAACAGAGAGAGGCTCTACTATGATAGGAGTTGGTTGAGAGCCCTCTTCATGCACTTCCTCAGGATGTTCTGACTCATCCTGAGTTTGGGAGGTGGATGCCTTTCTTCTTTTCTTCTTCTTAGAGGATCTTCTTTTGGCCATCCTCTTTTTCCTCCCAGATGATTTTAACTGAGAGGGTTGGTCTTTAGTACCAGGTTCTTTAGTGGATTCCCTCTCAGTTGGGATCTCCTCTCTCCCAGGTTTAGAAGGAGAGGGAGGAGAACCCTGCTGTGGATCAGAAGATGAAGTTGGCTGTTGTGTAGCTTCAGGTGCAGGTTGTGTTGTCTCTGTAGGTTCAACCTTTACCTCAACTTCAGGTTGAGCTTGTTCTGATGGTGAGTGGAGATCCACAAGCTCTCCCTTTTTAATCTTCTGCTTGATCACCCTTATGTGCTCATCCATTATGGACAGAGACATGGGACCAAGCCTCCTTCCGGAGAACCCATACAGCTTCAAGAAGCTCATCATCTTCTGCCTATCTGCAGACTTTTTCTGACTTTTCTTGATGATGGCTCTTGACTTGGCAGCTTCTTCCCTTTCCCTTTTTCTAGCAGCTTGCCTATTTCTTTTGGCTTGCTCTTCCAGCTGCTTGTTGTATTCAAACAGTATGTAATCATATGGCAAGGGAAGAAGTGCATGTGCCTGGTAGAGGCCTGTGGCTCTCAGGTAGTTGATCATCTTTGTCTTTTCTTCTTCATTAACTACCTGAGGTTGATCAGCAGCCACAACCTCTGACTCAGGGCTTTCTTGAACTGGGGAGAGGACAGGAATATTCTTGTATATTCTTTTTCTTCTCATTTCCTCTTTATGCTTGAGGGTCAAGGCTGCATCCTCAGCTTCCTTCCTCTCCTTTGACAACTCAGTGTCAGCCAGTTCATTTAATTCCTCTAAGGGGAGAGAGATGAGTTCATCTATGTTGTAGTTCCTGGTCCCCAGATAATTAAGTCTGGCTGCCCTTAACTCATCTTCTTGAGTGTTTGGAACATGGGCAGTCAGAATTGCAGCTTGCATGAATCCTGGGAACCACTTGAACTCTCTCCCCTCAGCTTCCTCTTCCTCTCTCTTTTCTCTTCTTCAATCTCCTCAGCAGTTAGTTTTCTTTTGCCTTTGTCAAGTACTGATCTTGATGACTCAGGCTGAGGAGAGCTTTGGCCTTCATTGCTGGATTCAGCAGTCAAGCTCTGGCCAGAGAGAGGTTGTGATGCACCATCACCAGCTGGTGCCTCACTGAGGGTATGGGGTGCTGGAGGAGATATTGTCTTAAGGTTCACAGTCTCAGCCTCTGGGCCTTCAGTCAAGGCTTTCCCTTTGAAGCTAATCTTAGGGTCCACCTCAACATCCAGTTGACCAAAGGCTTCAACTGCTAGCCTCTGTCTATATAGTTTTGATCTCCTTTTGAATTCTTCCAGCACCCAATCTTGAATTCTACTGGCTAGTCTGGCAGCTTGTCTGTTGTTGCTTGGGTTGACAAGTGCCAGATCTACCAGATTTATACCCTCATAGAAACTCAGGTTTGAAATGTTTAAAATTTCTAGTTGACCCTGAGCTCTAGAGAGTACAAGAGCTTTCCTTTCACTGTCATACCCCCAACCCCAGATTGGGTTCTCAGAAGGGGCAGACATTGCTCTTGGTATTCCCTCCTCAAACAGTTGTTGTATTAACAAATGTAGATCACTGTCTAGAGGAGGTTGCTGAGTATGGACAACTGCAAGAGAGGATGGTGAGTCCTCTATGTCCATACTCTGAGAGGAACTCCCAGGTTCTGTGATTGTTAGGATTTTCTCCCCCTTTTTGGTAGCATCACCCTCTTGCATAGGTGAGCTGGGAGATTGATCCATGACATCCACAGGTTCTTGTGGACCTGGATGAGTTGATCTCATTGGTCTCTCAGCTAGCTTACCCTTGAGATCGGTGATCTCAAGTTGCTGGTCATTGACCCTTTTCTGCAAGATAGTCACCTGAGATTCCAGGTGAGCTATCTTGGACACAAAGTAGGTGCACATGTTTGAAAGTTTGTGCACCTTTTGTTGCAGACTCCCCTCATCTTCAGATGAAGAATCATAGGGGGATGAGAGGATTGGACCTGAGTCTTCTCCCTCATCACCAGCATAGGTTTCTTGGCTGCTGGATTTCCCCTGCTCTATTTCAAGAGGCTGGGTTGCCGTGGTTGAGGTCTTAGAGATGTAATCACTGCCAACAGTGAAAGCCTCTGCCACATGGATCTCCTGGACAATCTGAAGGAGATCCACCTCAGTTTGTGGTGTCTGATGTGGGCTAGAAGTGGGTGAGGCAGGAGTACTCATCTCACCTTGAGTGTGGGTGGAGAGGAGAGATTCATGGTACTCACTGAAACCCAAATCTTCATCAGAGTAAAAGTCAAGGCTGGGCATGGGTTGATTAAGATCAAGAGGCTGGGGATGGTAGCTTTCCCCTGAAGGTTGATCACCAGAGTGTTGAGACTCAGAGTGATGGCTTAAGGCTATTTGAGGAGGTGTGAGCTCATCAGGCTGAGCATGAGGAACCTCAGCACTGATTGTGTCAAGAATGGGAGTGGTTTGCTCCTCAGGGGAAGTGGGAGCTCTAGTGTCCACTTCCTCCTATGTGGGTTGTGATATGGGGGCCTGCATATGCTCAATAGCAGGTGCAGGGGTTCGTTTGGATTTTCTTTGGTAAGTGAGGGTAATGGTAGGCCTTGATGGTGGTTGAGAGGTAGAGGGTGTTGGTTCATCACTAGCTGGTGCTGCTAGGATGTCACCCTGAGCAATGAGCTCAAACATTTTTGGGACAAGGGCTGTTTCTACCCCTGAGAACCCAACAGTTGGCTTTTTCAATATTTTGAAAATGCCGGGTCTCATATGTGCAAGTTTAAGAACATTACCCCTCAACTGTGGTCCCATTTCACAGTTGAGAATGTGTTGAACATACCGGGGGAACATGTAATATTCTAGGGAGTCCAAATTTGCAAGTAAATTTGTGAAAACAAACTGAGAATACCTGAATTTGACCCCTTGTACCATCCTATGGACAATGAAGGAGAGGTCTTCTGGAATCTGGTCCCATCCTCCATGTTTGTTAGACAAGCTGTGGATGACAACATGGAGGAGGTACTTCCACTGGTATGAGACCTTTGCCTTCCTGAAGGTCTTGACTGTGAAGTCAACTTCATATCCCATCTGCTCAAAGGAATGGTTGACAGCAGCTTTTGGGAAGGACATTTCACCTTCTTCATCATCCAGCTGAAGATGGGTGTTGATGATGGCTGGAGTGATGAACAGTGTCCTCCCTTGCACTGTGGCAGACAGTGCCTTCTCCCCGTCCAAAGTGACCTCTTGACAGGTCCGCCAGAACTCAAAGCAACTGATCCTCATAGAGGGGAGGATCAATGTAAGGGAGGTGAGATAATGAGACGAAGAAAGATACCTACAAACATCTGAGAAGCTTGGATCCTTCTCAGAGTTTAACAGAGCAACCTGGTTGTGTTGCCTGTGTAGATGCATGGTGAAATCTGGGTCGTTTCGGCGATCAAGATTTGCCATTTGCAGAAGCTTTGCAGAGAAGGAAGGTAGAAGAAGATGAATTTGGGGGTAATTTTAGGTTAAGGAAAATGAGAGTAGAGAGATGAAGATAGGACCGTTTGGGGAGATATACTCAGGATTTGAAACAAAGTTAAAGCAAAAGATAAACTTTGAAATCCGCAAGTGGGTCCTACTTCAGAAAAAGGCGCCCAAAAAGGTAGTTTTTTGGAAGTTGCAAAACTTCCGAAGGTTATTTTAGCTTCGGAAGCTTTTCAGAAAAAGCTTCCGAAGGCAATTTTGCTTCGGAAGATATTTCAAAGAGTTTTGAAAGTTTTGGCTTCGGAAGAGATAAACAAGTCTTCCGAGACTTAATTGCCTTCGGAAGAATTTATTCTAAAATGTATTTAGGAGCTTATATTCAACTTAAGCTTCGGAAGATGCTTCATGAATTTCTTCCGAAGATAATTGGCAGATAAGCTGTAAATTTCTTCCGAGGGCAATTTTATTTCTTCCGAAGGTAAATTTTCATAACTCTAAAAAATATCATTTTGAAAATTTGTTTTCCTCCAAAGAGAACTGGGCTTATGAAGTGACTAATAGACAACCTAGGACACACAATTTTAGGTGGTAAGATTGATGAAGTTATTTAGAAAAACCTATTCAAGGTTAATCATCCCAATGGCTGATACAAGATACTTAAATCTCTGCTCATCAAAAGCTTTTGTGAACAGATCAGCATATTGTTCATTTGTGTTAACCTTGATTAGTTTTATCAAGCCCTTTTCAAAATTATCCCTAATCAGATGATACCTGATGTTGATGTGTTTGGTCCTTGAGTGCTGCACAGGATTCTCTGTAATAGAGATGGCACTGTTGTTGTCTATATGGATGGGAGTCTCTTTGAAATTGAATCCATAGTCTAGCATCTGATTTTGAATCCAAAGCACTTGAGCACAGCAGCTGGCAGCAGCAATGTATTCAGCTTCAGCAGTTGATGCAGACACACAGGATTGCTTCTTGCATTGCCAAGAGACTATCCTTCCACCAAGGAACTGACACCCCCCAGATGTGGACTTTGCAGTCATGTTGCAGCCACCTCACTATCTGTATAAGCATACAGATTAAAGTCTGAATTCTTTGGATACCAAAGGCCTAGATTTGGAGCACCTTTGAGATATCTAAGAATCCTCTTGGCAGTGATTAGGTGTGACATCTTGGGGTTTGCTTGATATCTTGCACATATGCATGTGGCAAACATGATATCAGGCCTGCTAGCAGTAAGATACATAAGTGACCCAATCATAGCCCTGTAGAGATGTTCATCAACACACTCCCCCTCAAGGTCAGGACCAAGGGAATGGTTTCTGGCTATGGGTGTCTTAGCAACTTTACAATCAGTCATCTTGAACCTTGAAAGTATGTCCTTTACATACTTTGACTGACTGATGAAGATGCCATCTTCAACCTGCTTCACTTGAATTCCTAGAAAGAAATTGAGTTCCCCCATGGCACTTATTTCAAATCTATTCTTCATCAGCATCTCAAGGTCTTTACAGAGCTTTGGATTAGTTGAACCAAAGATGATGTCATCTACATATATCTGAACTAGCAATGTGTCATTCCCTGTATCTTTGATGAAGAGAGTCCCATCAATAGTACCTCTTTTGTATCCATGATTGCAGAGGTATGTTGATAGTGTCTCATACCACTTTCTTGGAGCTTGATGTAGTCCATAAAGGGCTTTATCAAGCTTGCAGACATAATCAGGATGATCTGGGTCTGCAAAGCCAGGTGGTTGTTTAATATAAACTTCTTCATCAATCACCCCATAAAGAAAGGCACACTTCACATCAAGCTGGTAGACCTTGAAATCCTTGGATGCAGCATAAGCCAGGAATATCCTTACAGCTTCAAGTCTTGCTACAGGAGCAAAGACATCAGTATAATCAATTCCTTCTTCTTGTGTGTATCCTTGGACAACCAGTCTAGCCTTGTTTTTGATGATGATCCCTCTATCATCCTTCTTGTTCCTAAATACCCACTTGGTACCTATGACAGTCTTCCCTTGAGGAAGAGGGCACAAGTTCCACACCTTCTGTCTTTTGATTTGAAGCAACTCTTCTTGCATTGCTTCAATCCAGCTTCCATCCTTTAGAGCCTCATCAACTTTCTTAGGCTCAATTTGGGATAAGAAACAAGAATGTAGACAAACATGGCTATCATGAGTTTGTCCTCTTGTTCTCACCCCTGAGTCAACATTTCCAATGATGTTTGTGGTGGGATGTGACTTGTGGATCCTGAGTTGAGGAATCACAGCAAGTTGGTTGGACAGATCAAGATTAGAGAAATTTTGATCTGGCAAAGAAGAGTCCCCCACCACATCAGCACACTTATCAAGAGAAACTTGATCCAATGAGTGTGTGACATCATTGATGTTGTCTTCAATGGAGTGGTTATCAGCATCAAGAAATTCTTGATCACTGTCACCACCACCCATTCCTCCTGCATTGGAGGTTCCTTCACCTGAATTCTGAGCCTCTGAACTGGACTTTGAGGGTAATTCAGTTGAATCAGCAGTATTTGTCATGCTTGTGCTGATTGGAGCCTCAATGACAGGGTTAGTCACCATTGGAGCTGAAGTAGTCTTCTTGTTTGGTCTTCTCAGCTCAAATCTTGGGTCAGGATCCTCTGTTGACCTGTTATCCATAGATCCTGAAACATTCTCACAAGATTTGTTAAAACAGTTGGTAACTAAATCAAGATCAAATAGCCAATCCGGACCAGAACCTTTCACACAGGGTGTGTGTTCATTGAAAGTCACATTGGCTGACTCCTCAATGATTCTAGTTCTGAGATTGTATACTCTATAAGCCTTGGCTTGAGAAGAGTATCCAACAAAATGTCCATCATCTGATTTCTCAGCAAACTTAGCTATTTGATCTTTGGTATTCAAGATGGTGCAAGGACATCCAAATGTTCTGAGAAAACCAATAAATGGTCTCCTTTTGTGCCACAGTTCATAAGGAGTCTTACCATGTGTCTTAACTACTAAAACTCTGTTCTGCACATAGCAGGCTGTGTTGACAGCCTCTGCCCAGAAGGTGATGGGCAGCTTAGAGTCAGACAACATAGTTCTTGCAGCTTCAATAAGTGTCCTGTTTCTCCTCTCAGCAACACCATTTTGCTGAGGAGTCCTGGGAGCACTATATTGTCTTGAAATTTCTCATCACAAAATGTATCAAGGATTTGGTTTTTAAATTCGGTTCCCTGATCACATCTTATGATTTTGACCTTGTGATCAGATTGATTCTCAATTTTCAGAATGAAATTCTTCAAGATTTCAGAGGTTTCATCCTTAGTTCTAAGGAAAAACACCCAAGTGAATCTTGTGAAATCATCTGTGATCACTAAACAGTATGAGGTCCTTCCGAGACTCATTACACTGGTGGGGCCAAACAGATCCATATGTAACAAGTATAGGGGAGTGGTGATAGAGTTCATTTCCTTTGGCTTGTGAGACACTTTGTGTTGCTTCCCTTTCAGGCATGCAACACAGTGGTCATCACTTATAAACTCTTTCTTTGGTATTCCAGTTACCAAATCATTCTTAATCAGTTTATTCATGTTTTTAAAGTTTACATGGCACATTCTCTTATGCCAAAGAAAAGACTCATCACTATTTGCTTTAGATAGAAAGCAAGAAACCTCTCCAGATGGAGATGCTTCCTGCAAGTCCATCTTGTACATGTTTCCTCTCCTGGGGGCTCTAAGCAAAATATGCTCAGGAGGAATGTCAACCCCGGGCTTGAGAACAATGCACTCATGCTCAGTAAAGAGCATGTGATGTTTTTGGTCACAAAATTGGGACACACTCAGAAGATTGTATCCAAGCTCTTTGACAAAGTTTACCTTCTCAATGCTGAGCTTACCATTTGTAACCTTGCCCCTGCCAGTAATGTACCCTCCTGCATCTCCCCCAAAAGCAACTGGTCCTCCATCAATCCTTTCAAAGTTTTGAAGCAAGGACTCATTGCCAGTCATGTGCCTGGAGCAGCCACTATCAACAATCCAGATATTTTTGTTGGTCTTTAGCTGTCCCTGCACAAAAAGAGATGATTTAGTTACATTTGGAAACCCAAGCCTCATTGGTCTTGGGCTTATTAGAATGAGTTAAAGGCAATGAAACAGTAATAGATCCTATGCTCAGGCTTTGGGGATCATTTGCTGTTTCTGATGATGAACTTTTAGCCACAAGGTCTTCCTTCATCTTCCACACCACCTTTGAAAGATTGGGCTTGACCTTTAATGCTTCGGAAGCTTTTGTGGCTTCGGAAGCTTTGGAGACTGATCCTTCGGAAGATCTTGCTTTCACTGTAGCAGGCCTCAGTACTTCGGAAGCATTCCTTTCTTCCGAGACCAATTTTCCTTCCGAAGACAATGGTTCATTTGCCTTTTTCTTCATTTTGGAGCTTCCGAAGGAAACAGATTTTCCTTCCGAAGCTGTTTGTTTCTTCTTCCTCTCAGAAGTTTTCTTCTTGATCATGTGGATAGTACCCTTTGGATTGTATTGACAATCCTTAGCCAGATGTGAGGTACTACACACATAACACAATCTATATCTTTTCTTCTGAGAGCCTTCTTTTCCAAAGAAGACTGAGCTTGAACACTTTCCTTTTCCTCTTTCACCTTTTCAGATGATGCAGCAGGCTTCTTAGGGTGAAGCTTGCTTTTAGAAATGGATGGTTCAGGCTGTGTAGCAGTGACACAGCTGATCAATCTTCTTGTTGTTGCTGGAGTGAGTTGAAGCTGAAGTAGAACTCTTGGTACTAGAATTCTTGGCAGGATCTTCAGCTTTTATCACCTTGAACCCTGCAGAGACAAATACTTGTTTTGTTTGGGATCAAAGGTGGTCTTGACCTCTTGAGCTTTTCTTGATCTTCTCTTTGCTCTTCTGATCAAGTTCTTCCTTTTGGTTTTGCTCAAACCAGCTTCTTTTTCCTCCTTAGGAGCATGGTGACCCTTTTTGGATTTACTCTCTTCACTCACCTCAGAGTCATCCCTCACCTCTCCTCTTCATCCTCTTCATCACTGGGGTCTATGGATGGAAGCTCATCTTGACCAGTTCCACACCTTGGAGATCTAACTGATAGTAGAGAGTGTGGAGGAGCTATCTCACTAGATCCCAGTCCCTGCTTGTTCTGATAACACACTTTTGCATGCAGAGATGATGATATCATGTTCTTGAAGGTTTCCTCTTCAAGAACACATTTTTCTGCTCTGGCTTTGCTGATCACAAGCTCAGCCTGGCATTCAGTTAACTTGGTAATGAGATCCTTAATTTGAGTCCTGTAATTTGTTTGCTCATGTTTAAGAGTTGAAACTGTTATTTCTAGATCTTCTATCTTAAGTTTATAGTCATTTTCAGCTCTTTTAAAATCAGCTTTTAAAATATTCAAGGACTCAATGTTAGATCTCATTTCCAAGTTATAGGACCTGTATCTGTTTACTATAGCAATACAATCAGGAGAGCAAAGATGTTCAAGTACCTTGGCTTCATCGTGGTCAGCCATGAGTGCTTGGTTTGGAGATGCATCTTCAGCTTGAAAGCTCCAGTCAAAGCCTCCTTCTTCAACAGCAACTACAGCTTGCTGTCTTGGCTTCTCATTCTGGTGCCCTCCTTCAGTGTAGTTTGGCCTGGATGAGGCTTGGCCACCATTTGATTTGGGTGCCTTGCATTCTCTAGCAAAGTGTCCCATCTGGTTACAGTTGTAACACTTGACTTTGCTCTTGTCCAGCCCAAACTTGCCACTGGCAGCATTGCTAGGAAACCTTCTCCCAGTCCTCTTGTAGAATTTCTGGGCTCTGTGAGTGAGAAGAGCCATCTGCTGGACTATCTCCATATATTCCAGATCATCTGGATGGATACAGTCCAGGTCTTCAAGAGTAAAGAGAAAGTTGCCTGAACTTTCATCAGTGGAAACAAAGGCTTGAGAGGAGTTTGTCTCTTGGAAGGGACTTCCTTGGATGTAGCTCTCTCTTGGTGTCTCCGGGAAGGTGATGAAAGGACCCTTTTGTGAAGTCTCAGGGTAGCAGATGAGATGATGCTGTGGTTCTCTGCTATCCCTTTCAACCACATGAAGGGCTGAACTCTGGTGAGTGTTGGAGTTACCAGATGAATTTTGCATGTTCATCTCCATCTGGTATCCACTGAGTATCCCATACAGCTCAGTGAGAGTGAGGGTCTTGAGGTTTTCAGTCCTCTTAATGACCACACAATAGTGTGTCCATTGTCTTGGAAGAGAGGACATGAACTTCCTTACAATATCCCTGTTCTCAATGGTCACCCCAACATCAGCCAGAGTATCCACAATCTCAACATACCTGAAGTATTGTTGAGTCATGGTTTCACCTGTTTTGAAGGTGAAATTTTCAAACTGCTGCTTCAGGAGATCTTTCTTGTTCTCCTTGGCTTCATTTGAACCCTCATACATAAGTTCAGTGCATCCCATAGCTGTTTGGCGGTCTTGCACTTCTTGAAACCTCTGTAGATGGAGTTTGGAAGAGCAGTTTGGAGGGCTGTCATGGCTTTCTGATCAATATCAATTCTTTTCCAATCTTCATCAGAAAAGTCAGCCTCTCCTTTGGTATCATGCCACCACCAGCAGCAGCTGAAGTGGTGCATGGTACATGAGGTCCATGGACAACAGACTCCCACATCCTGGAATCTTGAGACTTGATAAAGCCTTCCATTCTTTGACACCAAGTGTCAAAATCCTCAGGAGTGATCAGTGGGGACTTTGTCATTGTTCCAGTTTCCATATCAGCTTTGGAGATAGCTGCCATTTGAAGAGTTAAGTGATGTGTGTTACTAAGAGGTTTTGAAGATGGTGAGATCTTGCAAACAAGAGCCTGGAATGCTCTGATACCAAATCCAGGACCGTTAAAAGGGACTTTGTACTTAGTTAACACACTTAGGAGGATCTTTAGGATCACTTAACAATTCAAATAGGGAACTTAGAACTTTAAACATATGATACAATGCACAACACAAGTAAAGTAAGAGCAAGAACACAAGAAATAATTTTCAAGGAAGTAGTATATTGCTTCTTAGGTTCTATTACAGGTGTTTGCACTTATATTTGAAATACAAGAACCTTTGACTCTTTATACTAAACCTACAACCGTCAATATGCAAAAAGATAGTTAGATGTGACTAATCTAGACAACAAGATCAGCCTAAAGTCAAAAGGTAGATTGCCTTTTGACTAGTGACTATGACAGGCCATAGCTCACTGACTTTCCTATTACAAAAAGCCAAAAAAGAAACAAATACAGAAACTTGCAGATAAAGACCTTATCTACTTTATCATAAAGCATGGAAGTTTCACCAACTTATGATAGTTGGTGAACCACCAGAGCATGCAGCGGACAGGAGGTTGCTTTATGATAAAGTTGACAGAAAAAGTGTCTTTTTTCTCTCTTCTAAAGTAATCAGTCTTATCTTTATTAAGCTTTGGAAGACTTTGTCTTGAGAGCTTCGGAAGACTTCATCTTTAACCTTCGAAAGAGTTGAGTCTTTGGCTTCGGAAGACTTGACACTTAGTGTAAAGTTTCCTCAGTAGTTTCTTCTGAATATTGGCTTCGGAAGATTTTACACTTAGCATTTTACTTGAGTGTGTAAAACTTCCGAAGCTAGTTCTTCTTTGTTCCTTAGTGCATGTTGGAAGACTTGGTTGTTTTGGTATCCTTTGGTTGCATCAGCCTCATAACCTCAGAGATTCCTACAAATGTGATTTAAGGTGTTTTTAATAATGAATGATAATATGAATGTCCAACTGTGGGGTCTCCGGGGATGGGGCCTTACAAGTTGGTATCATAGCCAAAGTTTAAGAGAATTGGGGTAAATTGTTTTCAAAACCTAAACTTAAACTGAGAATGGGACCGAATGGAAGGATGCCAGCCCAAGTAGCAACGTGCCATCAGGTAGATTTTTCATAAAGTTAACTAGTATTACGTGCATGTGCTATTTGAATTATGTGCTCTTAGTAGATTTGAATACTGATGTAGTCAGGACAGGAAATGCTTGGGGGATGAAGAGTAAAGTAACTGGCTAATCATAACTGGCAACTATAATTAGGGACTTACTATACTTGACATAATCTGAGCTATTACCTTGAATGACCTTGTTAGTGTTTGAATCTTATAGGAGGTAGAACTTATGGCGGGTAGGAAATCTGGGAAGGCGACCCGAGGATGTGCTCGTGGCGGGCGTACTACTGGGCCACGTGTCACCCGGAGCAAAGCTAAGGCTCCTGACATGACTCATGAGGACACGAATATTCATAACCACCAAGAGGGTGAAGGATCAGCCACCCTCAAGTCTATGGTGAAGGAAGCTATTGCTGACGAAGTCCACAACGTCATGCAAAAGGTGTTACCTTCAGTGGTGACCCAGGTGTTGAGGGCTGTAAAGGATGGCGAAAAGACCAAGGATGCGGGGGAGAAGGAGAAAGCTGATAAAGAGCCATCTAGTCCCAGGGTGGTAATTCATGATGATGATAGCGAGGAGGAAAGGGAGGCCACTAAGGGGTGCACCTACGGGGGGTTTCAGAGGTGAAAACCCCAACCTTTGACGGCAACGGCAATGCCACGGTTGCTCACCGTTGGGTTCGAGAGATGGAGGCAGTCCTGGACATCAGTGAGTGCCAAGAGGATCAAAAGGTAAAGTTTTCCTCCCATTCTTTTGTTGACTAGGCATTATGCTGGTGGGACAACATTATCCAAGCCGAGGGGAAACAGTTTGTTGCAAGGATGAAGTGGTTGGATTTGAAGGAACTGGTACTAGAGGAGTATTGTCCACATTGGGAGTTGGACAAAATTGAGAAGGAGTTCTTACATTTGGAGGCTGGAAACATGACTCATCAAGAGTATACCTCCATGTTCAATAAGCTTGCAAGACTTGTGCCAGATCTAATAACTCCAGAGTCCAATAAGATTAAGAGGTACATGCAGGGTTTGCCCGTGGATATCAGGAGGAACATGATAGCTGCTAGACTGAGCACTTTCATGTTTGCAGTAGATTTGGCCGGAAGGTTGTATGATGAGAGGGATCTGGTGCCAATTTAGAGGAAGGTTGAGAGGAGTTGGAACAAGAATGGTAATGGGAAAAGGTTCAGGGACAAAAACTTTGGGGTTGTGGAGAAGAAAATGAAGGTTGATAATCGTCGCCCAGAACAGAGGAAAGGGAATGACCGGAAAGAATGTAGGAAGTGTGGGAAGAGTCACCTGGGTGAGTGTAGAGTGGGGACAAACCTGTTTTTTAAGTGTGGAGGCGAAGGTCACTATGCTAAGGATTTCTGAGTACCGAGATGTTACCAGTGCGAAGAGGTGGGCCATTCGGGCCGGGATTCCAAGAAGGGTGGAGCAGGGAGCTCAGGGATGCAAGCTATGGGCGAGAAAGGGAGGAGTGAGAGCACCAAAGCCAAGGCAAGGGCATTCAACATGACCCGGGAAGAAGCCAGAGTGGATCCTAAAGTAGTTTCAGGTATGTTTTTAGTAAACCAATTGTATGCTTCTGTGATCTTTGACTCGGGTGCTAGTAGAAGTTATGTATCTGCTACCTTTTGTCGTGAAATGCATGGTAAGAATAAGAAGATAGATGTGCCTTTTCATGTAGCGACAACGGTAGGAAAGTCTACCAAGGTGACTGATATGATAGACGATTGCCTCATAAAATTGGACGGTCGTAAGTTCCCTGCTAGATTATACGTGATAGCCCTTAGAGGTGTTGATGTGGTTTTAGGAATGGATTGGTTAGCGACCTACGAAGTGAATATTGTATGTCAAAAGAAGATGATTCATTTGACTACGCCTGATTATAGTGTGGTTACAGTTCATGGAGACAAGGAATACGCCGCTCCGCGAGTGATATCGATGATCACGGCAGAGAAGTTTATGAGGCGAGGGTACGGTGCTTACCTGGATTATGTGAAGGATGTGGATGCCACTGTGACCCAGTTGTCTGACGTGCCGGTGGTATGCGATTTCCTCGATGTGTTTCCCGAAGACCTACCAGGGGTCCCACCCGACAGAGAGATCGAGTTTCGGATTGACTTGATACCGGGAGTGCAACCCGTAGCCAAGGCACCATACCGGTTGGCTCCGTCCAAACTCAAGGAGCTGATGATGCAACTACAAGACCTCTTGGATAAAGGCTTCATTCGGTCGAGTATCTTACCATGGGGTGCTCCGGTCCTATTCGTGAAAAAGAAGGACGGTAGTTTGAGGATGTGTATCAACTACCGTGAGTTGAACAAGTTGACCGTGAAGAACCGGTACCGTTGCCGAGAATTGATGACTTGTTTGATCAGCTCCAGGGTGCTAGTTGGTTCTCCAAGATAGACTTGTGATCGGGGTATCATCAACTGAAAGTGAAGGAGCAGGATATCCCTAAGACAACCTTTCACACGCGTTATGGACACTACGAGTCTCTCGTGATGTCCTTCGGTTTAACCAACGCACCAGCTGCCTTTATGGACCTTATGAGTCGGGTATGCCGACCGATGCTAGATAGAGCAGTGATTGTATTCATTGATGATATTCTGATCTATTCGAAGAGCGAAGATGAGCACGCCTATCATATCAAGGAGGTACTAGAGACACTTAGAAACGAGAAGTTGTATGCAAAGTTCTCTAAGTATGCGTTTTCGTTGCGTGAGGTTCAATTTCTTGGCCACATGGTTAACCCCGAAGGGATAATGATGGATCCAGCAAAAGTTGAAGCTGTAATGCAATGGGAACCCCCGAGGATGCCATCCAAAATCCGTAGTTTCTTGGGTTTGGCAGGCTACTATAGGAGATTTATTCAAGACTTCTCTAAGGTGGCAGCCCTGTTAACTAAGCTGACTCGCAAGGATGTAAAGTTTGAATGGGGTTCTGAGCAGGAGAGTGCATTTTAGGAGTTGAAGATGAGGTTAACCCAAGCCCCCGTCTTGACGTTGCCTGAAGGGAATGAAGACTTGGTGGTATACTCAGATGTTTTGTATCTGGGTCTAGGTTGTGTGTTGATGCAACGAGGAAAGGTTATAGCCTATGCGTCCCGACAATTGAAGATCCATGAGGCTAACTATCCTACTCATGATTTGGTGTTGGCGGCTGTGGTCTTGCATTGAAGATCTGGAGGCACTACCTGTACGGGACGAAGTGCACCATCTTCGCCGACCATAAAATCTTGAAGTACTTCTTTGAGCAAAAGGATCTTAACATGAGACAAAGAAGATGGTTAGAGTTGATCAAGAATTACGACTGCGAAATTCAATATCATCCAGGTAAGGCGAATGTGGTAGCTGATGCCCTCAGTCGAAAGGAGAGGCCGGAACCGATTCGGGTGAAGGCTTGCCAGCTGGTTGTGACGCCGGATGTTATGGGTCAAATCAGGGAATTCCAAGATGAGGCATTAAAGGATGATAGGATCAACTCTGAACGAATGAAGGGGCAGGCTATGGATTTAGGGGAGAATACCCTTGGCGTTAAAACCCGTTTCGAGCGGATGTGGATTCCTTGTTATGGGGAGCTGAGGGGAAGGATCATGGGTGAGGCTCACAAAACATGGTATTCCATCCATCTTGGTGCTACAAAAATGTATCATGATCTGAAGAAGGATTATTGGTGGCCCGGGATGAAGCGTGATGTGGTGGAGTACGTGAGTAAGTGCCTAACCTGTTTACAAGTGAAGGCAAAACATCAGAAACCATATGGGAAGATCCAACCCTTGGATATACCCGAATGGAAATGGGAACACATCACCATGGACTTCATCACAAAGTTTCCTCGCACTGCGAGAGGATGTGATACCATTTGGGTGATCGTAGACCGCCTGACAAAGAGTGCACACTTTTTGCCAATCAGATAGAATTACTCTTCGGAAAGGTTGGCGGAGCTGTTCATCAAGGAGATCGTAACTCGTCATGGCATGCCGGTGTCTATTGTTTCTGATAGGGACACCCGGTTCACGTCCAAGTTCTGGAAGAAATTTCATGATGCGATGGGGACGAGGTTACACATTAACACATCTTATCACCCTCAAACAGACGGTCAATCAGAACAGACCATTCAGACCTTGGAGGATATGCTTCGGGCATGTATTATTGACTTTGGTAGAAGTTAGGATGAACACCTACTGTTGGCAGAGTTCTCCTACAACAATAGTTATCATGCCAGTATAGGCATGCCACCATTCGAAATGCTTTACGGGTGAAGATGCAGAACCCCGGTGTGTTAGGGTGACATCGGGCAGAAAGAGTTGGGAAGTATCGAGGTCATTGAAGCCACGTCGAAGAAGTTGGAAAAGATCAAGGCCTTCATAAAGGCAGCAAGGGACCGGCAAAAGTCCTACGCTGATAAAAGATGGAGGCCAATTGAATTCCAAGTGGAAGATAAAGTGATGTTGAGGTATCTCCGTGGAAAGGGATTATCAGGTTTCGCAAGCGAGGAAAGTTGAGCCCTAGGTATATTGGGCCATTCAAAATCATTGCCAGAGTTGGTGAAGTGGTATACAGGCTGGAACTTCCCGATAAACTGCATGGAATTCATCCTACATTCCATGTATCTCACTTATGAAAGTGCTTGGCAGAAAGTGACATTGTTGTTCCTCTTACGGACATTGAGGTTGATGAAAGGTTGAATTATGTGGAACAACCATTGGATATATTGGATCGGAAGGAGAAACGATTAAGGAATAAAGTGATTGGCCAAGTAAAAGTGCAATGGAAACATTGTAAGGGATCAGAAGCCACTTGGGAGTTGGACGAAGAAATGAGACGGCACTACCCAGGCCTCTTTAAGGAATGACAGGTTTCGGGGATGAAACCTATATAAGGGGGGTAGACTTGTAACACCCGAAAAATTCAAAGAAAAGAAAAGTAAAGAAGAAAGATAAATATCCAAAAGGTTAAGGGGTGAAGGTGTACAAAAGGTAAACTTAACCATAATGGGTTTCAAAAAGGTGGTAAGGCCGCCCATGACCCTCTCTCTCATGCACAATTCGGCTGAAGGCTTGGAAAAGAAAACCCCATTCAGTTTTAGAGAGAGAAAGCTCAAGTTCTTCGAAAGGAGAGATTTCCAGAAGATTTCTTCTTGATTTTCCTACTGGGTTCGGGCTTATGAACCTATTTTTATGTGTTTTCTTGTGTTGGTTGTTTGTTTTATGTGTTTAGGTGTTAAATATTCTTGTTAGCTCTCAGGTTGTGGTGTTTCACTCGAAAGCTTCTGAGAGGTGAGTTCTAGATCACCTCTTTTACATGTTTTCTACTTGCTTTGGGGCTGATATGAGTTATAACTGCTGTTTTTCCTAACTAACCTATGAGTTTTACATGATGTATGGTTGTGTTTGATATATGTTGGTTTTAAGTGATTTCTACGATGTTGTGATGATGTTTGTTATGCTTTAAGCTTGTAATATGTTATATTTATGGTAAGTTCTGGCTAGAATGATGTTTGAGATTGGAAAACTTCATAAGTTGCATCGCAAGTACTGAACAAGTGTCCGCTGTGGATGATGGTCATCCGCTGTGGACATTGTGTGTCCGCTGTGGACACTTAGAAATGTAGGACATCCCCTGTGGACTTACATGTCCGCTATGGACACTTAAGGAGTTTTTAAGTTGTCCACTGTGAATGTTGGTTATCCGTTGTGTACTTATTTCATCCGCTGTACGCTTTTAGTTATCCGCTATGGATGTTATTCATCCGCATTGGACTATGTTCATCCGCTGTGAACACTTAGTGTTTTACTCATCTGCTGTGGACCTTGGCTGTCCGCTGTAGACTTAGGTTGTCTGCTGTGGATACTTAGTACTTTAAGCCATCCGCTGTATATGTTACTCATGCACCGTGAACACTTAGGAGTTTTTCTGAAATTTTGGGAATAGAGTTTAAGTGTTAAGAATATATGTTTAATGGGTGTTTATGCTTGTCCTATGTTTCTAATGTTTTATTTACCTTCTTATGGGCTGCTTGCTATGAATAATTATTACTGTTTCATGATATGTGATTTTAAGGTAATAATATTATAAAGTATTATTCATAATAAGTGGATGTAAAGGAATAAAAGAAGGATAGTAAAACTTAATAAATGTTACCCCAGGGCCCTAACAAAAGGTGAAAAGCCTTGCAAGCTTTTCCAAAGGAGGTTCACGACCATGTTGTCGTTAGCTCAACTGATGTGTGGTTGTTTCAGCCCAAGAAAGGCACATCTGGGGTCTAATCCTTGTGATTGACCAATAAACTAATGGGATCCAAGTTCATGAGCAGGCTTCGTGCCTAGCAGTGTGGATCAACTGTCAGGGGTTAGCTACCACTTATAAATGTGTACCGATAGGGGTCTGGCATCTGTTGCCAACCAATAATGTAGGCTCGTGCTTTGTGCGATTCTAGTTAATGAAAGTGAAAAATAATGAAAGAAAGAATGATAAAGAATATCTTAATGATGGATTATGTATGATTATGAGTTATCACCATGTGAAGTTTACCAAAGTATATTTTCTATATTATTAAACTAGGACTCACTCAGCAACGCTAACTTTTTATATATGTATATCAGTTGGCAGGTAAGGATGTTGCTGATGATGGCACGACCGAAGCTACTTGGTGAATGGAGACTGGCATCCATTTATGCAATTATGATATTTTTGTCTTGTAATGCAACTAAATATTCTTTTGTAACTCTAATAACGATGTATTATTTGACAAAAGTTATCACTAATGTAAGAAATGGTTTTTTTTGTTAAATTATTATGCTGCCATTGTTTTCTTATAATAATGTGATTTAAGGTGTTTTTAATAATGAATGATGCTATCAATGTCCAACTGTGGGGTTTCCGGGGATGGGGCTTACATGATGAGAATGATGATGAAGATGATGGTGATGACGAAGATGATAATAAGAAGGATGTTGGGGGTGATGATGATGATCAAGGTGGTGATGTTGGTTCTGCAGCTGGTGCTTCTGGGTCATCGGAAGCTGAAAATGTCTCCCAACCAAGTCTTGATGATACCATTGACTATACACCATTAGATCCAGCTGTAGAAGAAGCGTATGAGAGAGAATTCTACACATTCCAGCAAAGTCTGATTGCTGAGGAGTCTGAAGAAGATCTTGGTGATTTTGATGATCTGGTTGAATGGATAGACTACACAGATATATTTGGAAACAGTCTTAAATACATGTTTTCAGATACTTTGATTGAAGAGGGAGAGATCATAGGAGAGTCGAGCACACAGCAGACGACTGACGAGACAGCCGATGTTACGGGTCAAAGTGTTGTGCGTCAGATCAGAAACTTAACAGTTAATGCTCCTCCTCCACTAGCTTATATTCATAAGCTGAGGCATTCCAAACCTTTCACAAGGTATGGAAACTCAAACATATCATTAGCTGGGCATACGATGAAGAGAAGATGTACATAGTGAAGAGAAGGGGTGGTGCTATAGAATATTTCCAAGATAAACACAACTTTCATACACTCAGAGAATCAAATTTATATGCCATGGGTCGTGTTTTATTTATTAACCCAAGCAACTACAACAAAGGAAACTGGATAAGAAACATGATTTGGAGATAGAGCAAAACCAACTTCAAAGACTTCAAAACTACTAAATCTAAAGTCATTGAAGATGAGACCCAAATTGACCCAAACACGAACAAGCCAATGATTGATAAGGGTTTACAAGCATCCGAGATATACAAAGAAGATTCCTATTCATTATCCGGTGCCAGTTAATAGCTTGTCTAAGCTTAAGGGGTGGAGTTGTAAAAAAGAGACGGGTCATGCGTTGATAAAGTGTGAAGACAAAAAATACCGTGTCATCAACCCTGTGGATGTGCTAAAGTTTGGAAAGGAAGGTTTGATGAAGTTGCAGGATTTTCCAGTTGCAGCTGATGAATCTGTACATTTCATAGCAGCACAGTTAGGTTGGATGATCACGAAGGCCATGGATAACAAGATGTACGCGTATGCAGGCAGTTATCAGGTTGATGATGTAGACTTCTAACAACATTGATTTACCGAGCCTAGGGGGAGATTGTAGGGTTTGAACCTAGAGGCTTGGGAAATCAAATCAAGATGAAGATTATCAAGCCATGCGAGAAGTGAAGTTACCGCGCGAAAACTAGCTCTCGCGCGACAACATTAAGTCGCGCTAGAACTCTAGTTTTGTATAAGTAGGAGTTTTGTAATGTAATAGAAAGCTTTTGTGTATTTCCTAAGTTTAGTCTTACTTGTAAACATTGAAAATCAGAGAGTAATCAAATTGAGAAGTTTATTTACTCTTGTGTTCTTAATTTTCTTTCAATCTTATATTCCATGATGATTACATTCCGCATTCTCATCACGAGATCGATCTTGGTTGTATTATGGTGATCCTTACACACTGTTCACCTATTATCAGATTAGTACAGTTGCCACCTTTAGTTGGTAACAAAAGGTAAGTCATGGACCTGTCATCACTACCTAATCTAGGATATTATTTTATCTTAGATGCTTTACTTCTAGCAATGTAGTATTTGTGTAGTTGTAGATTCCAGCTGGTTTTACAAGTATAACTAGCTGTAGATAGTAGTATATATAGTTTTTCCATGTAACTTAGTAACCATGCTTGTAAGAGACTTGTAATACTGAGTTGAAAAGTAATATATACAAATATCTTGAAAAACCATTCTTGTGTTATTGTGTTTTCATTAACTTATTATATTACTTGTGAACTTAGTAGAGATTCTGCTTCATCAACCCGAGTGATATTAAGTGAGTTTGTGAGAATATCTTGTGTTGTGAGACAAACACCGATCCTGCAATTGGTATCAGAGCTTTTTAGGCTCATGATTGTGAGATCTTACCATCCCAAATCACCCTTGTTTTCTTCACACTCACTCACTTCACTCAAATGGCTCTTAACCAGAAATTTTCTGAGTCTGAAATAGGAACCATGACCAAGGCTCCTATCATCATTCCTGATGACTTTGGAACCTAGTGCAAATGTATTGAAGGCTTTATCAAGTATCAAGACAGCCGCATGTGGAGATCAGTTACTCATGGTTCATACCAACCAAAGGTGGAATCCCCTGCTGGTAATGGTGCCATGATTGAGAAAGTCGTGAAGACTACTCTGATGAAGACTTTAAGAAGATGGACATTGACTGCAAAGCCATGATCGTTTTTCTTATGGCTATACCAAAGTCTATAATGGTAGGCTTTAAGCAAGATGTGCTGAAGCAGAAGTTTGAGAACTTCACATATATTGTTGGTGAGACCTTGAGCTAATAATACTTCAGATACATGGTTTTGATCACCTTTCTTCAGTCTTTGGGAGTGGTTCTTGAGAAGACAAACATAGTAAGAAAGTTCATGAGTGCACTTCCTCATGAGTGGACTTTCTATTATGTCTCAATCAAGGGAACTAAGAATCTCAACACTCTTACTATGACCAAACTATATGGAATCCTTGATGGATACCATATGGAGATGGAAACTCAAAAAAGCTATCAGATGAACAGACTTAGCAATGCTCTACATGTGACTGAAGGTTTAAGAACTCCCCAACCCAGTTGTACCTGAACTACCCCTAACAGCCATCATCTTCCTCTGGGCCATACACCACATTCCCTGAGACACCCATGTCTCAACATGCTCAACAAAATTGTTTTAAGGATAGTTGTGCTTTTGTTTCAGGGAGTGAGCACTCTCGAGACTTTCAATTTTGTTTTGATGATCTAGAGTGTTTCAGCCCAGATGATGTTGAATACATGGACATTGTCCAACAAATGGCTCTCCTAACCTACAGAGCAAAGAAGTTCTTCAAAAGAACTAGAAGGCAGTTCCCTCAGAACCCTACCGACAGCAAATTTGGGTTTGACAAGAGAAAGGCCAAGTGCTACAACTGAAACTAGCTTGGTCACCTTGCAAGGGAATGCAAAGCTCCTAGATCTAATCTTGGAGCAACTCAAGCCTCCCAACATCCTGCTACCCCTAAAGTTGCAACCAAATCCACTGAGCAACAAACTATAGCTGGTGCTCAAGAAGTTGATTGGAGCTTCATGGTGCAAGATGTCACTCCCGCTCAAGCTCTCATGGCTGGAATTGAAGACACTAAGGTATATGAACACCTCTATACTCCAGCCTGTATTGCTAAGGTTAAATTGTATCAGACTACAACATGGAAATTAAATCTGATATTGAGCCTTTAGACCTACTAAATTTTGATTTTAGGAGAGCAGAATCTGACTACAAACTCAAAATAGAAGAGTTAGAGAAAACTTTGTCCTCTTTAAAACATGAACACTCAAATTACAGGGCTGAAATAAAAGATTTAATCTCTAAGTTGACTAAGGCTCAAGCCCAGATAGTGATAGCTAAGGCTAAAGCCAAGAAGTATGCCATTGAAGAGCATAACTTCAACACCATTATTGCATCATCCTCCCACTCAATGGTGTGCTATCAAAACAAAAGTGGGTTGGGAACCAATGAGATTGCTCCACCATACTCCTTTATGTCTATTAGACAGCCAAGATGTGGTACTGATAAGCAAGAGGCTCCAACTGCTAACCCACTAACTAAAGAGCAGAAGAATGATGCAATTATAAAAACCATCACAGGGAAGGATAAGGTAGAAAACCTCATCCCCACAGCTGATGATCAACCCTTAACCACCAAAGCCAGAAAGAACAAAATCAAGGTAGCAAGAAAAATTGCCAAGGAGGTGGCTGAGTCAAAGTTGAAGATAGACCCAAAGCAAAGGGGAGTATTCATCTCAGCCGGATTTCAAGTGGTTGGAAATCCTGATTCAGGAATGGAGTGTAGTACCAGCACACCTATCCAGATAAAGGATCAAAAATTGAAGGGGAAGGCTGTTGAAGAAGAAAAGAAGTGCAAGAAACAACAATCAACATGCCCCATCAAGAATAACATTGAATGCATAATTTGTGGTCTGCATAACCATATGGCAAAAGACTGTTACTATTATCCAGCAAGCACATATTATGCATCTAATGTTAAGAAAGAAAGAGTCAAGAATGGTTTCACATTTGGACCTTACCATATGGTACAAGTGTTAAGGAAAGGAAAGCTTGTTTCCGAAGCCAAGTTGCTTTCGGAAGAAACTCCTTCTTCCCGAAAGGAAATAGCTTCAGAAGACAAGCCAAAAAACAAACAAAGGAACAAAAGGAATCCTTTAAAACCTTTCAAGAAGAAGACTGCTTCAGAAGAAAAGGTGGTGACAACTTCTTCCGAGAAGAAAGAAGCATCGGAAGAAAGTTATGCTGCACAAGCCTCTTCAGGCTCATCTACACTGATCAACCATAGGATGGAATGGAAGATCAGAAAAGATGCTGCAACCCAACTCTCTTCTTCTCAAACCATAATTGAACCCCCTGCATACAATTTGCTTCAATTATATCATCTACATTGGAAGAACCCAAGACCAACAAGGCTTGGGTTTCTAATAGTAACTAATCATTTCACCTTATGTGCAGGGACATCCACATGACAAGAATGGAAATGTCTGGATTATGGACAGTGGATGCTCCAGGCACATGATAGGGAACAGATATCTCCTATAATAGTTTGAACACTTTGATGGAGGTCTTATTTAGTTTGGAGGTGAAGCCGGAGGATTCATTTCCAGTAGAGGTAGTGTATCCAATGGTAAGTTAAAATTTGACAAAGTAAACTTTGTCAAATAGCTTGAATACAATCTCTTAAGTGTATCTCAATTCCGTGATCAAAAGCACCAAATGCTTTCACAGAACATGGGTGCATCATCCTCAAACAGGATGATAATTCCTCAAGAATTGGTGCTTCTTAGATCTCCCAGGAGAGGGAATATGTACAAGCTGGATATGAACAATACTTCCCCATTGGGTGAAGTATCATGCCTTCTTTCCAAAGAAAATAGTGATGAGTCAACTCTTTGGCATAAAAGAATGTGCCATGTTAATTTTAAAACCATAAATAAACTGGTTAAAAATAATTTGGTATAAGGTATGCCTAAAAAGGAGTTTGAAAAGACAACTGTGTTGCTTGTCTGAAAGGTAAGCAACACAAAGTTTCTCACAAATCCAAAGAAGTTAACTCTATCACCAAACCATTACACTTATTGCACACAGATCTTTTTGGTCCCATAAGTATAATGAGCATTAGAAGGAAATCATATTGTCTTGTGATTGTTGATGATTTCACAAGATTTACTTGGGTTTTCTTGTTAAGAACTAAAGATGAAACTACTGAAACTTTAAATTCTTTTATTCTTAAAATTGAAAATCAAATAGATCACAAGGTAAAAATCATTAGAAGTGGTCAAGGCTTTGAGTTTAAGAATCAAGTTCTTGACTCGTTCTATAACTCAAAAGTGTTTGCCAGACAATATAGTGCTCCAAGAACTCCTCAACAGAATGGTGATGCTGAGAGGAGGAACAAGACACTTATTGAGGCTTCAAGAACTATGTTAGCTGATTCAAAACTGTCTCTAACTTTCTGGGCGGAGGAAGTCAACACTGCATGATATGTACAGAACAAGGTTCTCATTGTTAAGCCCCATGGAAAGACCCCTTATAAGCTACGGAACAAGAGGGCACCGTTTATTGGCTTTCTTAGGTCCTTTGGCAGCAGGTGCACCATACTTAACACAAAGGACAATTTAGCAAAATTTGCTAAAAAGTCGGATGATGCTATCTTTGTTGGACATTCCTCAACCTCTATTGCATATAGAGTGTATAATATAAAAAATCAACAATTTGAGGAATCTTCCAACATTATTGTCAATGAGCACACTCCTTGTGTTGAGGGAAATGGTCCTAATTATATCTTCAATATAGAATTGTTTCCAAACTATTCTAAACCATCTTGTAAGAATGTTTTTAGCTAGAACAGGAACTCAAAGTGACCCCTATGAAGATGAAATGTTTGAGTTACCAAGACCTATTCCAAGTTCTCCAAGAAGAAATAAAGATCAAGCTCCTTAAACTGAAAGTCCTGAAAGGTTGAATATCTTAGGAAACAATGGAGCTTTAATAAGTTGTCAGCCTATTGAGCTTATAACTCAACAGCTGACAACTCAAGTACTCAGCATCAAGCTGATAAAGATAGTGATCTGGAGGAACAAGCAACTGTTGATGCTGCTTCTTAGCAAAATACCATTGATACTGTCATACATTCATTGAATTAGTCCTCATTGAAAGAGTGTGAGACATCAGCTGGTCATGGTGCTCAAAATCCTGAGCAAAACTTCTCAAACCTAGATCTATCTATGCAACTAGATGTGATTCCAAGGCTCAGGATACACAATACTCATCCAGCTGAAAACATCATTGGGGATGTCTCAAAAGGTGTGAAAACAAGAAGGCAGACCCATAATAGGAATGTCTTCTTGTACTCATGCTTTCTCTCTTAGATGGAACCAAAGAAGGTGGAAGAAGCCCTTAAGGACAACAACTGGATAGAAGTAATGCAAGAGGAGTTACTTCAATTCAAGAGGTAAAAGGTATGGAACTTGTGTCCATTGCCACCTAGCCAAGTCCCCATTGGCACTAAGTGGGTGTTCAGAAACAAAGAGTGATAGAGGTTTGATCATTCAAGAAAAGCAAGAGTTGTTGTTCAAGGATACACACAGGAGGAGGCATAGATTACATGGATGTCTTTGCACCTATTGCAAGACTTGAGGCTGTACGAATCTTTCTTGCTTTTGCTGCATCCAAGAACTTTATAGGAAAGATGGACTTCTTCCTTGGAATTCAATTGAAGCAGATAGAAGAAGGGCTCTTCATCAATCAATCTATGTATTCCAAGGACATCTTAGAAAGATTTGAGATGAAAGATTATAAGCCAGCCAAGACACCTATACCTAGAATCATAATCTTTGTCCTGATTTTGAGGGGGGGGGGGGTACTGATCAGCATCAGTATAGAGAAATTATTGGATCTCTGATGCATCTTACTGGAAGTAGACCTGATATCATGTTTACAACTTGCATCTGTGCAAGATATCAGGCTGCTCCAAAGGTGTCTCACCTAATTGCTGCCAAAAGGATCCTTAGACACCTTAAAGGAGCTCCTAAACTGGGTCTTTGGTATCCTAAGAATAAGGATTTTAACCTCCATGGTTACACTAACAGTGATTATGGTGGCTGCAATATCAACAAGAAATCTACATTAGGAGGATGTCAACTTTTTGGCGGAAGGATTATCTCCTGGCAATGTAAGAAGCAATCATGTGTATCCACATCAACTGCTGAAGATGAGTATATTACTGTAGCAAGCTGCTGTGCTCAACTACTTTGGATTCAGAATCAGATGTTGGATTATGGTTTCAACTTCATGGAGACTCCTATCCATAATAACAACAAGAGTGGCATTTCTATCATAGAAAATACAGTCAAGCACTCCAAGACAAAACACATTGACATCAGGTATCATTTCATTCGAGATATTCATGAGAAAAAATCCATTCAAGCTAGTCAAAGTCAATTCAAATGAATAATATGCTGACTTGTTCATAAAAGCCTTTGATGAACAAAGATTCAAATATTTGATCACAGCTATTGGGATGATTAACATTGACTAGTCCTTTTCTTTTGAAAACCTTTTAAAAATGTATCTTTTCTATGTTGCCTAAATACAATCTAAGCCCTGTTACAAAAAGGTTTTCTTTAAAATTTCTAAGTATGAATTCTTCCGAAGAGAAATTTACCCTTGGAAAAGATCTTTATCCATCTTCTAAAGGAAAATTCCTCTACATAAGTATTCTCTTCCGAAGAGCTTTTAGCCTCAGAAGAACATTTGATATAGATCAAATTCACTTCCGAAGCTTATTAACTTCTTTTCTCGTAAGAAGATTTTACTCTCGGAAGCAAATCAGTCATTGAGCCATGATTTGCCTACGGAAGTAAAAATGGCTTCGGAAGACAATACTGAGAAACACAAGTGTTTTCTCTTGGAAGCAATTTTACCCTCAGAAAAAAACTATTACTGTGTAACGGAAATCTTTGGGCCCCACTCTGTAAAAAGTAAGATTTTATTGATGATTGTTGGAATATTTTAAATGGTTTACCTTGCCACCCCAGTCAAATTGAAACCTAAACCATCCTTTCACCCATCTTCTCACCTTATTGGTTTGGCTTTTACCTCTCATTTAAAAAAACTTCCAACTCTCTTTCTTTACTTTCTTTACTAAGCCTAAATTTCCATCTTCATCTTCACACACTCTCAATTTCCCCAATCAAACAGTACTCTCCGAACAATGGCCTTGAATCCCCACCATAACCAAGTAGCCATCCTTGATTTTTCAAAAGATGTCGATTTTGCCCCTATTGTCCAATTTCTATTATAGTTTGCATACTTCACAGCCCTTACCGTAAACCCTACCATCTACTCAAACCATCTAGCTGATTTTTGGGGCAATAGTCCGTAAAACCCTAATGATGAAAGGATTATTCGATCAAGGGTCTGCGGACAGGAGATCATTATAAGTGAAACTACTATCAGGGAGCAGCTTCGGAACTCCATGATGAGGGAGCCCCCATTGAAATTCCCCAAGTCTAAGTTGGAGAATACTTACACTTAGATGGGATATGACAGAGATATGAGCAAATCCACGATCTACAAGTTCAATTTCTCCTACAATTGGAAGTTTTTGCTGTACATCATCCTACACTGCCTATCCAACAAGTCAGGGGGATGGGATCAAATCCCATATGATCAGGGCTGCCTATTCTACGGGTTGGTAAAGGGCCTACGATTCAACTACTCAATATTTGTGCTAAACAATCTACAAGGTAATCTCACCGGGAACATCTATATGTATCCCTGGTTCATTTAGCATATATCGACTTGAGCTGGACCAGGACAAACTACGATGTGTAAAGTTCTACTAGTCCCTCACATATGGCATGGCATCTTCAAGGCTCTGAAGAAGGTGTCCACTAACTTTACTGGAAGGATCCTGATCTTCTTCCAGGTATGCTTAAGCCAATGGCTCCTAGTGACATCCTACAAACCTAGCACGTGATGAATCCACACAAGACACCAACACTACAATGCCATCTGCTTCTTCCCACCCAATCAAAATTACCTACAAAAGATGTCCTAAACGAACCCTTGATCAATCTACTATGATTGGTCA
>JACCIY010000962.1:0-38401 GCA_025506505.1 Flaveria sonorensis | reverse complement strand
TTTATTACATTTTATTATATTATCTATTAATTGAAAGGTTAAAAAAAGTCATTTCACACCCATTTTAACCCTAACAACTTGCGTATATCCAATATAGGGATCGCAAGTGTAACGATTTGATAAACAGTTAAGATAAATGATATAATTTTCAAAGTTAGGAACAATTCTACGATATGAGCATGCCATAGGACCAACCATATAATTAACTCTACTATTTAAGCTTTGATATAAATTTACTTTCCGACTCGATTTGAGTTAAATATAAAATATTATTACTTTTTTTATTTTGATTTTTTTTTTTGTGTTCCTTAAGGTTCAATTTCACACCGCATCTAGTAATGTGGGTGGTTTCCACCGTCATAATTTTCAAACTTTACGCTACATCTTTTTCAAACTTAACCCTTAAGTTTCTAAAGTTTCAACTTGACCTCTTATACTATATATAGTAAACACTTTAATCTATTAAAAAAAAATTTTGTTTTGATTTTTCAATAACTTTTATTTGTTAACTTTTTTTTAAATAAAACGTATTTGATGATCGTGTTTAATAAGTTCCTTGACATCTTGGTATAAAAAATTATATTAAACACAAAGTTGTATTCAAAATAAAATAACTTTTAGATATAGTAACTTATATCGATTAACAAAAACGTGATGTTTCCATAAAAAATAAAACCGATTCTGACTAAATAATATCGGTACTGTTATATAAGTGTTTTATATCTATATTTCAATCTCGAAAGCCTTGTCGCAACTACCTCATATCTTCCTTTTTTTTCTACTTAACCACATCTACACAATACACGAAACAAAATTTTCAAAAACGTCACAATGCAAAAGCTTAATTTCTAGTTATTTTATACCTACTATAATAAGTAGCTTTAGTAACCTGTATATTACACTGGTTCAATATATAAATTATTAAATATAATAAAATTTTTATTAATTATAAAAAGATTTTTAAGATAACATATAATTGAAGTTATGTATGAGTAACGATTATACGTAATAAAACAATAATACCAACCTTTTAAACTATTATTTAAACCTTTTTTTGTTTTTTCTTAAATAAATATTTTTTTAAAACAAACCGTTTTAAAAAACTGTCATTTTTGTTACAACTCTCAATTTTAATTATTTTTTTGTTTATAAAAAATTTAGTTTTTAAAAAATCAATGTTAAAATATTTGTATTTTTAAAAAATTTTGATGTTTTACAAAATAGTTTTTTTATTTAAAAAAATTAATTCTCTAGAAATAACATTAAAAAGATTCTTTCTTAATTTATTAAAGAACTAATTTAATCTTAAAAAATTAAAAAATAATATTATTAGTAATTAATATAAGTATTAATAAAAAAAAATAAAGCGGAAAAATTATAGTGAAAATGAATATGATGTTTTCACGTGTTAACTCTAATTGCTTTTTTATTAAAGTAAAAAGATATATCTTTTAAAACTTTTGAGATTCCTCGTATTTTTTGAAAATAAATGGGTTCGTTTACGTGGAGGACTTAGCTTGCGACACATGGACGTCCATCATTTTGTTTCACGCGATTTGTGACATGTATCACATCTAACTATCACGGGCTTCACTTTCACATATAATATTTTCCTATATATATTTTGAATTCTACTTTTTGAATTAGCATTCAATTTGGTCATAAACAGCTTTTAAAATGATACTTTAACATAAACAATGTTAAAAAAGATTTCGGGTGATATATTGAACAAATAAACACAAACTTCTCATCCAACGATGTTAATTTGAACTCATCATGAAACAAACAACAAAAAGATGAAATCAATAATAAACAAACAATGAATTGCGTTTCAAAACGTTAAAAATTTGGTGTCTGGTTGTTCTGATTGATGATGCTAGTAACCTTCCTTGGGTGAAGACCCGTGACCAGGATTGTATATAAAAGGGCCTACCGATGACAAACAGTATCCGTCACGATTGAGATGACGAGAAAATGAAAGTCGAGCACCTGTGATCCCTCCGTTGGTATCTTCGGGAACCTTACAGTTGGTCCATGGTGAGTTTTCAAGGAAAGCCTTGCATTCGGTTATCTTCCACATATCGTCTTTTACTAGCTTTGATGATGACATCTTGGCTACAAAGTAACCCTTTTTGTCAGCTGGTCGGCTTGAGAATGAAAACGACTTCGATTGGTATCCATTCTTGTGCACAGCGGAACAAGTCACTCGTGATGTTGCTCCTAGAAAAGAAAATAATAATGTAAACATGTATACATTATTTTCTGGCTGGTATAAAAACAATACAATATGAGTTTATGTAAAGTAATATAAGATATAAAGTACCTTGGAGTGGGATGAGTTTGGAACCATATATACAATATATAAGTCCTTGAACAGCTATGTTTTTGGGGTGCTCTAGCACCTTTGGTGGAAATGGTTTTTCAGGCTTTGATGGTGTTTTAGAGCTGTTCTTCTCATAGGACTCGTGTTCCTTTTTCGGTATCACCGGTTTTATTGGAAACTTAGGATTGGTCTTTTCATAATCGTTGCGTTTTTCTTTTGGCATAACAGGTTTTGTTGGCCACTTAGGATTGATTTTTTCATAGGGCGCATGTCCTTCCGGCATATCAGGCTTCTGTGGCGTATATCCCTCGAGTTGCGACTTTCCATAACCAATATTCGTCGAAGCAGAAGCAAACGCCGCGATCATCGACAACAAAAGCAAAAAGGAAGCAAATCGTGCGGCGTTTGCTTTCATTTTCTTGGTTATGTATGGATATTCAAAATGAGAACAATGTTTGTTGTGTGCTAAAAGGTCTACCTTGTTACCCTATTTATAGTTACGCTATCTGAAATTATTTACTAATTTAATTTATTCAGTGATTTAAAAAAGTACTTAGCATTTTGGCAATGATTGGTAGGTGCAAAGATAGTGGGTGATTACTTGTAAGCACGATGCTAAATTATTAGACAAAATCACTAAATGGGCCTTTGATTATACAACCATTGGGTTTTGGGCTTTAGAATGGTCTATTTATATCTTCATTGGTTTTAGCCCAAACATATAATCTCAAGAAAGCCCATATTCAAAACCCTAGGGTATAAAGTGTTCTTACTCCGTTGACAAACCCTAGGGTCGAGAAGAAGATGGTGTCGCTGAAGCTACAGAAGAGGCTTGCAGCCAGTGTTCTCAAGTGCGGCAGAGGCAAGGTTTGGTTGGATCCAAATGAAGGAAATGAAATTTCAATGGCGAATTCACGTAAGTTCAACTTTCGATTTTTGTTATCGTTTTGGTTTTCGAGTCATTAGCGTGTTCGGTGGTCGTTAATTGTATGTGGATGCTTGAAAACTTATTGTTTTATGTCTGTGTTGTGGTTGTGCGTTGATTTCTCCTAAAGGTTGATTTAAGGTTCATCGATCGGATCTGTTCTGTTTTTCGATTCATTAGGAGCGTTGGTGGTTTTTATTTGAACAAGCTGTTGTGATTATTGTGCGTTTGTTAGTATTTAGTTTATTGATCGATCCATTTAGTTGTTTGGGACTGTGTTACGGCTGTTTGGACTGATACACTGTTTGTATGTTGCAGTTTGTTTGAAATTTGACTTTCAGATGAATTTTAGAGTTGCAGTTTAGCTTTTAATACCGAAAGGGAATAAAAACTGGTTTGATTTTATTAGAAGCTGATTACATATTGTATAACGCGAGAATTTGAATCTGAAGTTGGATACTGTTTTGTTTATTTTTCAAATGTTAAGGTGGAGCCTGTGCTAAAAAGTTAGCTAGCTACAGTTATTGCATAGAATGTTTCTAGGTGCAGCAATAGTTAGCTTTTCACTTTGTTGTACGTGGCATTGTGGCTAGAAGTTCATAGTTTTGGTTGACTTCGTTGATGAAAGCTTTAACTTGATTTAATATTCAATTTAAGATTGCTGAGAATTTTTGTTCACTTCTGGTAAATTTGGTATTATGTTTATTAAGATTTGACAACTGTGAATCTCTGTTATTGAAAGCTCACAAAGCATATGTCCAGGCCCTTATGTTTCGCCCTACGCATTCTTATCACCTTGCTTTTAATGCCCATTTTCAGGCGCTCCGGTGCATTTTCATGCTAACTTCTGGACAATTCTGCGAAAAAAGCGTTTGAAACAATTACTCTAGTTTTAAACAAGCTTGGAATCAACTTAAAACAGCCTATAAACTAGTCCAAAACAAGCCTAAAACATGTCCGAAACCTTAAAAGTGATATCTTTATACCATGTGTATTGCCTAACAAAAACCCTTTCTTTTTAAATGTATTGCGCCTAGGTCCAAGGTAAGCCTTTGGCAAGTATGCTGTGAATGCATCTATAAATATTAAAAAAACTGATGTGTAGATTATGAAACCCTTTTTTTTTACCTTTTATTTTATTACTATCATGCTTTTTCTAAAGTAATATGAAATTTGATCGTTGATGACATTCTATTGTTTCATCTTTATCTTTTTCAGGGAGGCTTATGTATTTACTTGAGTCTTGATGTATCTAATGTCATACACTATTTTCTTTCTCTTCATGATGACTGCAGGTCAGAACATCCGCAAGCTGGTTAAAGATGGCTTTATCATTAGGAAGCCTACCAAGATTCATTCACGATCCCGTGCTCGTCGCATGAAGGAAGCAAAAAGAAAAGGGCGTCATTCTGGATATGGTATTAACTTTTGGCCATATGCTATTAAAAGATAAACAAAAGCATTAGCCAAAAGAAATTGTGTCTAGTTGATTTAAAGAAAATATCTCTCTTTTGTGTTTTATTTTGGATGCTACATTGGGTATTTGATAATTGTACAATGATAAATACACGCTTATAATGAAATTCAGGTAAACGTAAGGGAACCCGAGAGGCAAGATTGCCAACCAAGATATTGTGGATGAGGAGGATGAGAGTGTTGAGGCGGTTGCTTCGCAAGTACCGAGAAGCCAAGAAGATTGACAAGCATATGTATCATGACATGTACATGAAGGTGAAGGGTAATGTCTTCAAGAACAAGCGTGTGCTCATGGAAAGCATTCACAAATCTAAGGCTGAGAAGGCTCGTGAGAAGACACTGTCAGACCAGTTTGAGGCCAAGCGAGCAAAGAACAAGGCCAGCAGAGAAAGGAAGTTGGCACGAAGAGAGGAACGTTTGGCTCAGGTATGTTATAATCTGTTTTTGTTCAAGCTATATTTTAAATAAATTCATTTGTCCTTATGTTTGTTTTTTATTAATTTTTGCAGGGCCCACAAGAGAAAGCACCAGCAGCAGCAGCAGCCCCAGCATCGCAACCGGCTGCACAGTGAGTGTTCAAGCTATATATGTCTGTCAGGTTTGATGTATGGTTATTTAAAACATAATTGTATGTGTTATGTCAGGGCACCAAAGAAATCCAAGAAGTAAGGCCTATATGTTGGAGATGAAGAATATGTTGGTGTTTTTAGTAAACGTGAGGTTTAGTTTTTTGATCTGTTTGTCATTGTCGTTATCTTATAAAACAATTTTACTTAGATGGCGCATTTTTGTTATACTCCTTTTTAATGTTGGTTATACTGCTTGTAGCTCTTGGCGTAATATTTCTTTATCTTTCTTGGTGATTCCAGTCGTCTTGTCATCCGCTTTTTGGTCCGACCATATTGCTAAACTAAAAAAACCGAAGGGGTTATAAATGATATATAGTGTGATACAGCCAAAACAAGCTATAATATTAGAAACTGAATTGTATCTATATTTAGTTAGTTTTGTTTGTGGTTAGGCTGTGATAGCGGCTATACAGCTGAGCTTAAATCTGATTGCGGCTTGTATAGGAATCGTAAAGCTTGTGTAAGTTGGTTACAAACCCTACATTGTGATTTTTTTCCGCCCTGTGTAGCTTCTTGCTAGTCGGTGGTTGTTTTTATATATTCTGCCGTAAAAAAAAATGATTGCGGCTAACTTCATTTTAGTTAACCCGTGTATTGGCCACAGTAACATAAGTTAAAAGCAGTTAAATCTGTGGTCTGGCTTGAGCAACATAGGCTAAAGGTAATCATCTTTTTGATGATTCACTGGTTGGCCATGTGGCATTGTTGACTGCGTCTTACTAATGTAGTGTGCCTCGTGTTTGTATGTTAAACAAGTGTACATTGCTTCTTTTGTGTTCCTTTCCGATTGATCATTATAGTCTATAAAATAATGATAATAATTTCTAAACTTGATGAAGATTAAACTTGTTTGACTTTGGATCAGTGGCAAGCCATTGACCCACCTGATCATTTTCATTATTAGCATGAAACTTTAAGATTTTAAACTGACATGTTATGAAATGAGGTTTATATATTAGTTTGCATCCATGAACTTGATACTATTCTCAAAAGAAAATTCACCTTAAATAAGAAAATTTTTTGTTCACCTTAAATCAAAGCCACAAATAAAGTCTTAGGTGATTCCTCTCAACAATTTCCGAAGATCATTGGTTTGAGTGATTTTACTTGATATTCTTAAATACTAATATGTTGATTGATTTAAATATTCATCTCTCAATTGTTAGTTCAACTATTTATTTGCTCTATCTAACATAAATAGGAATACAAATCTTACGATGAACTAAACACACACTTGCTATAATCGTGTTTTTACTCAACGACTTGTTTTATAATTAAAAAATACTCAAAAAAACTATAACATGTTACATGATTATTGATTAGATGAGCAAACAAAATTATACTCTTTCTTTCTTACTTGACTCAAAACCAAAGGGTAAAGAAAATATACAACATATTGTACAGAAAATATTATTTCTGATCAATGCCATCATTGACCAACATATTGAAGCTTTTATTTAAGAATTTCAATATGGCATTTACATCATGGTGTAGGCCAGCAGAAATATACAAAATATATTGTACAGAGATATATAAAACGTTACACAACTCGATTAAATGTTCACCTTGGACGAGGTCACAATTTTTCGTTAATTTATATATTTCATTTCTTGACATGCATCAAGTATACAAGATTCAAAGATATAAAATAAAAAGAAGAATAGTTATGTTTTTCTTGTTTTTTTTTTTCCTTTTATTGTTATGAAAATGGCCCACTAGGTTTGATTTGAGTTTCATTGCAATTGACAATTTGACATATGTGTTTAATATACCCATCAATCACGTTAATTTCTCCCCTACAAAAGTCTAGTAATTTATTTACTAAAAACACTTGGAAAGATAGGTGCACCATTCATGGAATTAGGTATGATCATTATATACTGATTTAAATATTATTCATTGTTTAAAGTTTACATAAATTTATTTATTTGTTATTTTCATATATGATCAATAAAATTTAAAATCGTATTATTTATTTTCTAGTTTTACTTACTCCCAACTTAAATTTATCGTATCGCAAATAGTTTTATTATTATTTTATGGGTGTCACATTGCTCTCCATTAATCTCAACAACTTGATCAAGATCCATGATATTTAGAAAGTGATGAGGAATAAAATCAAAATACTTGTTATTAGTCTCAAGGGGGAAGTAGTTAGATGCATAGTGTTACTATCATATGGATGTACGTTTAGTTGTTCGATTCCCTAATAGCTCTAAAGATTGTTTATGGATGGGTTCTTGCGCCATCCTTCTTTGACCGTTATTTTATTTTGTAGAACCACTCTGTATATAAATACTTAGTGCATTTAGACGTATATTCATGTGTTTCCCTTGTTTGAGTATGTTCACAATCTTCGGAACCCTTTGACCTCGATCTAATGGTTCTTGTCTTTAGATTTAGCCTATTACACTTGTTCAATAGCATTGTGCCTTCTTCTTTGAGGACCTCGAGATGAGTTTGTTCCACCATCATTTGCCTTTTTCTTTGACTACATTTTCTTCTAATGCTTGAACAAGTTATTATGTAACAAATAAGTCTCCGCTCACTCAACTACATTTTGTTCCCATTTTCTATAATTAAAGAGACAATGAGACACACTTGTGTGTGAGAGGGAGAAAGATAATAAAAAATGCACAAACCAATTGGTCTCCTCTATTTCTTCTTCATGGCATCTCGACTGTCTGATCCGTACAACAATACTTGTCAAGTCCGTCGTGCGTAGCGGAGGAGGACCGGGGAATGGGATGCTTATTTGAAAAATGGATGAAATGATGTATAATTTGATTCTTCAAATTATGTTAATTTGATTCTTCAAATCCCAATCACGGAATTGGTTTTAAATATATACATATATATATTTTTAATGTAATAACAAAATATGTTAATTTGATTCTTCAAATCCCAATTAGGGAATTGGTTTTAAATTTATTTTTCTTTTTTAACACCACATTTAATTGGTTTCAATTTTTTTTAATATAATAACACCACAATTAATTTGATTCTTCAAATCACATTTACGATATGGTTTCAACTATTTTATTTAATGTAATAAAATTGACCATTAATGGATTCTTAATTGATTCCTCACTCATAATTTATGGAATCTTTTGTCTTTTTGTAAAAAAAAATTATATAATTTTACCATCCACAAAATTCACATACCTTATAATAAAAATACTACATATTTCACCTAATGAAACTTTACTTTTTGTTTGTATTATATCATCTAACAATAAAAATGGATGGAAAACTATGTCTCTATATATATCTTTCAAAATAGTGGTTGTAAAATCATCAAGATGTCTTCGTTTTCATCCTTTATACCGTTTCTAGTAAAACTATATTAGGCTGGTGAGGTTTAATACCAATATGGGGTTGTTATGAGTAATGAATCAACAAAATCATGTTCGCTTATTATAACTTCTGAAATAAGTTTTTTAGATTTTGCTGATCTTATATATAGCTATGTTGATAGCGAATCGGTTCGTTTAGAACTGATATTGTATTATAAATTTTAATAAAGGAGATGCAGGTATAAAAATGATCTATCATCTATCTAAACGAACGTTCGAACTTTAAAATCACAATATTCATCATAATTATATAAGAAATTATTATATATATTAATTCATTATGTCGGTAACTACATGGAACTAGTCTCAGGCATTGACAACTAAAATTCTATCATTTACAAATAAGTCCCCGCTCACTCAACTATATTTTGTTCCCATTTTCTATAATTAGAGAGAAAGATAATAAAAAGTGCTCAAACCAATTGGTCTCCTCTATTTTAATAACTTATAGTTTTTAAATAATCTATTTACATACATGTTTTTAATTTTAATATTTATTAATAAAGTAGGTTTTTGTTAAATTTTCTTCAATATAAAATCTTATTAATCATTTTTCTTTTTATATGCGTTTCGACATTGCAACGGGTCTAAGTCATGGTCTTTTTTATATGATGTTCCGAATATTATCAATGTCTCTAATACACGCGATGTTTAATTCTTTTATTGTTTTGTACTATCTAATTTTTTAAAACTTACCGTTAATTCTTGCGTCGTATTTATTTTATCGATGTTTAATTATTATTTGTTTTATTATGTCAGCTTAACACCCTAAACAAATTGATCTTGTTCATACTCTACACTCTAAATTATCATTTCCAAAACGTGACGAATCAATGAAAGGATTCTGCTGTAACGCGTGAGTAGAATCCTATAATATATAATAAGAGTCTAGTATATATAACTATCTTTACCTACCCATGTATTACACGGAATGAGAGAGTTAATTATTAAATAACACAAAAACATAAATAAAATCAAATGTGTTATGTATTAAATAAGACATAACAACTTTCGATTATAAGGTAAAAAATAAGCAAAAACATCATTGTAAACTACATTAGTAGATTTGCTATCATTATCTAAAACTAAGAGTTTCAATCCATCTTTACTCTTGACTTGTGACAAGACTACATAAAGCTGTTGATGCGTAAAAACAGGCTTTTTAAGTACAAACTGACTCTTGATAGATATTGACCTTAACTTTGGTTTATTGTCGTATAGAAATATACAGCTAAAGGTAACTGTTTTCTTTTAGACTTAAAAGAAATCCTATTGACATATCAAATCGGAGCTAGATATTGAGTGGTGTGAGGGTATTAGTATGCAGAAAATAAAATTTAAAAAATATTCATCGAAAAGTTATGTGCAATAATGAGATCAATTTCAATTATTTTGATCTTATAATCGGATATAGGGATATAGTATTGAATCGTGTCGGATCGGGCTATGAATGTTCATAATATCTCTAATTAGTTGTTGATTATTATTTATTTAGTACTAAGTTCAGTAAACCCGTGTATTATAAGGGTTGAAAAAATAAAAATATTAAATATAATTAAAAATTTTGAAGTATAAAATGATATTATAAAATAAGATATGATTAAAATTACGTTTTAGTAATAACTATAAGTAATAAAATAACGATATCAGTTTTTAAACTTTTGTTCTTAAACTTTTTTTCTTTCTAAAAAAAGTTAAATATTTTTTCAAAACAAACCATATTAAAAATGTTATTTTTAAATTTTTTTATTATAACTCCTAATTTTAATTATTTTTAGTTTATAACAAAATTTACTTTTTAAAAACATCAATTTTAAAATATTTTATATTTAAAAAAAGTTAGATGTTTTAGAAAAAAAATTTTATTTTATAAAAATTTGTTTTCTAGAAATAACATTAATAAAAAGACATCTTTCTTAATTTATTAAAAAACTTTAATCTAAAAAAGATTTAAAATTATTTAATATTTTTTAATTTAGGTAATTATTTAAAAGAAGAGAGAGGCGAGAAAAGCAAACTTAGAGGGCATAGAAATGAGTCATGTGTCCCCCTAATTTACTCTTTTAGTATTATACTAGAATAAAGACCCTCGTAATACACGAGTTCAATCAATAAAAATTGTTTTTGATTAAAAAGGTTCGTAAGTAATAATATTATTGTTAATACTTTGTATATCGTTTTTTATGTTAAATTTTTTAAAATCATCTATATCTAATATTAATAGCTTTTTTTTATCAATGCTTATTATGAAATGAAATGAACTTATAAATAAGAACTTTAAGTTATAAACAAATTATATTGAATACGAGAACATTCATAAACATCCGAAAACTTTTTTGTGTAGAAAAATTGATGTTCTATTTGTAATTTTACCATCATTGTCTAATATTAATAATTTTAATTTATGTTTACTTGCCTCGAGATAATTCAACATAGAGCTAACCGTGTGTGAACACTGGTTGTTTAAAAAAACAAACCAACTTTGGACAAAAATTTAATTACAAAATATCTCTAACAAAATTTATAGAATTAGTACAAAGTTAATTATATTTTAGAACTGTTTTTTTAGTTGAATTTAGTGAAAATATCAAAATAAGAATAAACAACGTTAATTATTTAAATACTTTGAGCTACACGATATGACAAAAAAAATACTATGTGATGATGGTGGGAAGAAAGTTTAGAATGCACAACAAAAAGTAATGCGTCAATGTAATTATTCTTTTATTATATAGTTATACAAACTTTCATTTATTCTTAGTTTATTCTTTAAATTTTGTTAACTTTTATGAGGATGCATAAAAGACATAGGCATAAACATCAATCGTATGGTAAACACCATTCAAAATTCAAACCTAGATGTGAAAACAAATTTATGAATGTAAAATCTAAAACTATAACATTGAATTGAAAAATATAGTACAACATAATGTGAACACAGTTGAAAATATTAAAAATGAATGTCATATATATAACACAATCATCGTATGATATTAAGTTTCTTTCTTCACCTAGTATATTATATAACACACCATATTAGTACAAACTAAGTGTAAAATAAGCTTTGGTAATTATGTTTATATTGTAATCTACAATCACATAGTATATTTATAACATACAAACTTACACATGACTCCTTGTAGCATGTTTTATCTTTCCCTTCTCAAAAATAACATGCACAAGTAATTACCAATTCATCACACCTGCACTTGTATGTACTAAACATTTGCAAGGCTATATGAAAGTAAAATAAGATTTAAAATTGAAAACTAATTGTATAGTCAATACAAACACACCTCTTCTTATATACTATTTCAACTACAACATATTTTGTATAATTCGATACATAATCGATAAATTAAACAAAACAAAAAACCCATGAGAAAGCATAATTTACAGAGAATGTAAAGTTATCAAGTTAAAATGAAAAACCTAAATGTGTAACCGACACTTAATAATTTCCATTGGGTCACCATACCAAATAGACATTTTTTTCGACTTCAAACTCTTCTTACCAAGATCTTCATCATCAACATCTTCATCTTTATCTTTATCTTTTGCATTTTTTGTTTCTTCTTTTAAACACTCATAGGATCCCAACCTACAACTAATGAAAAGGAATATTGGCAAAGCTTTTCTTAAGTTAACATTTGAACAACAAAACATACAAATATAAGATAATCCTAATCCAAACTTATATAGATAAAATCATGATCTAATTCATCTAAATTACAGAGATGTAAAAATTTAGGAATATTAAAATTTTTTGTTGGGATCATTCAACTTAAAATTTAAGAATATTTAAAATTTTTGTTGACCAAAACATAGGGGTCAGTTTCATACTTACATCAATTAAAACTAAATTAAAATTTCATGCTTTCTAAAAAAACATTAATCAGTCAAATTGATGTAAAAAACTAAAATACTAAAGTTTAGCTTGAAATCAAAATCAAAATCCTTGAATTGTATGGACCACTACTACTGTTGCAGTCGAGATTTGTATATATGAGCATTGAATTGAGACTTTGAAGAAAAACTGTTATGATTTAAAACTTGATGTGTGAATGATATTAAATAGATCAATGAATGCGTAAAAGGATCGGTGAGTTGAACTTGAACTATAACGTGATTTGGGGTAAACCGAAACCATGATATGCTTGTAAATTGAAAAGGATATGAAATGGTTCATATTTCCATTTAAAAATCGATATCATGAATTGAGGAAATCGATTGATTATTTGAGACCCTTAATTTGATAAAATATCTAGAATCGTTTTGGAAAAGAAGACGCGTATGGGGTTTCTTCACATTTGCATAGTGCGAGTGAATTAGAAAACCTTTAATTGCTTGTTTGAATAAGCAAGAATCCAACACGTTTTAATTCACATTTTTAATGTAATACAACCTGTAAAAACTTATTATATTACATGTTTGGTAGGGATAAAGTCAACTTGTTCTTGGGTGGGATAAGCAGTCAAATATAACTTGCAATCTTATTCAGGATTTTTATTTTGAAACCATCACAAATGCTCTTCGTAATGAGGTTTTTTTAAAGTAGGGTTGGTATAATAATAATTAACAAAATGAGTGCTTTCAAAAATATTATTAAAATTGTTTTTTAGTGAAAAGTTAATTTTTCTCATTCATAATTATTGGATAAAAGTATTTCTGTTTTTTATCATGTTATTTAAGTAAAGTTAAAATGATAAAGTTTTAATAAAATAAAAACCAACTTAGCATCTGTCGTGATTTTAGAAAATATTTTATAGTTCTTTTTATGAATGTTTTCTTGAAAACTTTTCAATCGTTTTCCCATACAAAAATATTAATACTCTTTCATCAGTATTTTTTTAATGTCTCTTTATAGAATATGTGTTCTTATATATAAAAGATCTTTTTATGAAATTCAATGTTTTATGTTATTTTTTATAATAACGATATATTTTATATAATTGTTTTAAACATAAAGTTATATATAGTAATAATCATTTTTATAAGTATGTTTATAAAAGATAAAATAAACATCATATATATACAACGCTAGTTTCGTCTTGCAAGCCAGCTCGATCTCAACATATGAAGCTCGGGCTCAAAACCTATTAAATGAGTCGTAAAATGAGTTCGAGCTTGTTTAAGCTCAGCTTAGTTAGAGCTTTTAGCGAGTCGGTCCCGCATATCTCACGAGACGGCGTGACTCGTTTCTCCCCTAATTGTTGTTGGTGGTCTATTAGCAACATGCATGCCCTCAGTAATTAAGGATTACATTTATTGTTCGTAAAATAAAAGAAAATAAAGCATTAATATTATTTTTGTTTCGTCATGATATTTATATAAAACATTTTTAAAAAATGCATTTTTGTTAAAAATAATTTTTTATTACATCTTTTAAGCTAGTTAAAACATTTTAAAAAAGTACATATTTTTAAATAGAATAAAAGAAACAAATATGCTTACTTTTTTGTCAAATTAAAACACAATTATAGATGAAAAAATTTCAATTTTCCTACATGAAAATAAAATTTAAAATAAAGTCTGAGTGAATTAAAATAAAAGCAAAATAAGTTTTTGAAAAACTTTTTGCTTTTGATTACGACATATGAACCAAATGATTTTACAATTTTATTAATTAACCTTTGTACTTGACTCTTTTAAATAATATTATTTTAAAGTGAAATAAATTTAACCAATAACATTATAGTGCGACAAAGAAACATTTACTTAAACACTTAATTTGGTAAATAAATTTTTTATATACACTATTTTAGGGAAAAAAACTCTCTTTTTATAGTAATAGTTGATTTTATTTAAATGAATTATGACTAAAAATAAGGATAAATATATTTTAGGCGGGAAATCAAATGAATTAAAACCTAAGAAAATGACATGTGTCACTAAAGATATTATTTTATTAATAAGTATAGATATAGATAAGAGTGTGTTGGTTGCTACATGTTAACACTAGTATGTATTATAACAGTAACTTTTTTTTGGTATATTAATATTGAAACTACATGTTAACACTAAATCACTTTTGGTTTACTGGTTTGGGCACTTTACCTATGCTCGCAAGGTGCTGGTTTGAACTTTTTGTTTTCCACGTCTCTTGCATTGGGTTTCATGAGGCACAAACAATATTTCTTGAAACAAACACTTATTAATAAATATCTTTACATTAATTTTAAATTTATTTATCTTATTTGACAGCAATTTTTTTAATTTTACTTATTCTTAAAATTCAGTTACATTTTGAAAAAAAGTTTTCTTTAATTTTATTTCATTTAATTACTTATAATGAATTTTAGCAAGTTTGTTTAAAATCATGGTTTGTGTAAATTACAACAACGCATTTTTTTTATTTCCGAAGATATCTCTACGATGCGTTACTTTTATCTGCGTTTTGATATTCTAAATTTGAGCCGTTGCTAAGTCTACAATCGTCAACCCGTAGCAAAACGTGATAACCTATAACCAGTTGTGTTTATTATAGTAGGAAAATGTTATATGTTTTATGTCTTGACATAAAACATGAAAGGTAATACCAAGAAAATGTTGACCAAAGGCATAAAAGGTGGGTAAGAGATCCCTTATGCAAAAAGTCAAATTAGTATTCATATTGCATTAAACAAACACTTAATATAATCCATCATTATCTCCACCAAACTTCCTCTCAAAACTCTACTTATATAGTTATATCCTAAACACATCACTAAAACTTATTATGGGTGATCTCAATAGCAGAGTGTACAAAGGAGTCAAAAGACACCACCGGAGAAGAGGCTACCGCCGCCTCGGTGCCGCCACCAATGAACCCCGATCGAAGCGCGGGAGGTGGTCATGGATAAGGATACCACTCAAGTTGAAGATAAAGCTGAGATGTAACCCTAAGAAGTTGATTGCAAGGGTTCATGCTGCTTATGTGAGGATGATGATGAAGGTGGCGAATTCGTCGGCGGTTAGAGGCGGAGCCATAGCGGGGTATGGCGCCGGAAGAGGAGGGATCAATCAGTTTGTGATGAGGCCCATGAAGGAGTATGATGAGAAGATGATAGTTCAGATGTATAAATCATTGGAGGTGAGGCTAGAGCAGGTAGTGGCACTCGAGGTCGAGTCGTGTAGAGAACCTGTTTGCAGTAACTCAGTTATTGTAGATCAATAAGATTAGTTGTAGTATATTGAACGAAAATAAGCGTATGATTCTCCTCTAGCATATGTGTGAGGTTCGAATTCTGCTTTTGTCGGTATATCGTATCTCTTAAAAATCATCTGTTTAGCGCAAGCTATGATTTGTCTCCTAAGGTATTGGTTAAAAAAACTCTATGCCTTTGAACTTGTAGGCACTTTGGTAGTTTTATTTTATGATGTTTAAGATAATTGTTTTTATTTTGTATGATAGTTAGTAATCATATAAGTGTTTTTTCATTTGCAGCATGTATGATATGAACTTAAATGAGTGTAAAGATGAATGTGATGTATATCGATGCACGTTAGAAGTTAAGTGCTAGATGGTGATAGAAGTTTATTAACATCATCAACATATGCTGCTCTTTACTGCATGTATTTAATTAATTTGAAAACACTGAGACGGCCACTTCACATCACTACCAAATTAGCGATTTAAATCATTTTTTTATCGCTAGTGATTCTCTAATATCTTTACTTAAGAAGATTAGAATATGAGTCTTTTTTTTTATTAGCCAATGAAGACTATAAACCCCGGTCATTAGGGTAAACTTATTGGCGTAAAGGCCACCCAAGCCTAAGAATATAGACATCGCCGATGACCCGGCGGCCCCACCATTCGAAAGGAAACTCACCACCCAAAGACCCACTGTTGTAAAACCAATGACCCGCTTGGAACATATTGCATCAAGTGAGACTCGAACACATAACATTCACATTGAAATGTCTCCCCTAAAATCAATTGATCTGGAGATCATTAACATGAATGTGAGTCTTTTGAAAGACCTTTTAGGTGGCTATTTCAGGTAGCTTACCACGTACTAGACCATACTGTGATGATTAACAATTTGAATCATATGAATTCTTTTGTTTTAACGTTATGTTCCTGAGTTTATTAAAGAAAAAAAGGAAGAGGAATGAAACTTAGAAGAGACAAGAAATAGAGGGAATGAATGGATAAATATATAATTTTATCTTGTGTTATGTAACTCGAAGTAAAGGAAAAGAAAAAATATTTATATATGTTCTCGAGGGGGTTGGAGATGTAAGTACTACATCAGTCGAGGGTGAGAACGAAACCTTCCTTAAAAGAGGGTGAAAATCTCTTTACTAAGACGCGTTTTGCTTGGACAAACAACTCGTTGAGTGAAAAAACAAAATCGTAAGTTTCTGAATAAACAATTCATCGGAGGCAAAATGGATAATATCTTAATATGATTTACATGGGCTGTTACACTATTAATATGTAAGTTTTAAAAACATGCTTAATGATTTAAAGACAATCTATTATTCAATCAGACATTTTAATGGTTCACCATAAGGTTGTCAAACAACCCTTAAGTACATAATAAGGAATAATTACATATATCCTATTCTTCACAAAAAAAAATTACATATTTACCAAAACATAACTTTCAATGCATAAAGTATAATTTTTTTAAACATGTTTTGGGGATATATGTAATTTCAAGAATTTAAAGAGAGAAATATATAATTGCCCCTTTCATCTGATCTCTACTTTCCAATTCTTCAAATGTATGTTTCTTCAACGCTGTCTTGTAAACATATAGATATCAATAACGTTAAATCATGTCTCTAAGATGATACAGACCACAGGTCTCTCCCAAACATAATTTGGTAGAGAATCATCAAATATTTCAATTCTCACTCGTTTAAAAAATGACCACCACAACAAATTACACATATCTGTTTGTATGAATATTATTATAAGTTCACTAGGCACATTGTTCTTGCTAATATATACAAACTTGACGTTTTAATATCTGATCATTTATTGAGTTTTTCCAGTATTTTCAAACTTCTTATATCCATAGTTTGAGAGTGACAAGTACAACTTGTGCCGATTTCCAAGTTGGTTAAGTCTTCAATGAAAATGTCAAAATTCTAAGACTTTAAATATGTTAAAATATTTTCCCTTGAACAATTCTTCTAGCTAGTTTTGTATTATACCTTTTATCTAATTTATAAAAGACGCGCACATTAATTTATATTCAAGTTGGTTTTTTTTAATCTTAAAGAATTTGACTTGTTCTGTAAGAAAATTGTTTTATTAGAAACTTAACAAATACTCCTTGGTTTTATAATACTTGTTGACCAATCATTATTTCTTTTTCTTTGTGGCTTTAATGAGTCTTTATATATCATTTTTGTGGTGCTGCTATAGTCAGGGGAGGAGGAACTAAAAAAATAAAAGAATGATTATTCATGAGTTCTTAAATTCGAAAGTTAAGAAAACTAGATGTAATCCCCCGCGCTTCGCGGCGGGTGTAAACAACTTCAATGTTACACAACAATATATTCTCTGATTAGAAAGCTCATAAATAATGTGTCTTTATGGCTGCGAAAGGCCGGTATGCCATGACAAAAAAACTAACACAACAACTTTTTCTGTATTGTCATCACCCATAAAACATCAATATTCGTTGTCACTTTTTCTAATCCTTAAATTTGTCCTTAATATTCTTTGTGGTTTGTAATTCAAGCCTATATATTAATTTGTAAACAAAAGTAATAGTGAAGTTTTGTGGAGCTTATTACAAGTAGTGATATCACATCACACACTCTAGAAAGGTAACTAAAGAACACAAATCTCAAATAGAAAGCTCGGAAACAATGGTTCTTGTGGCTGCAAACAACTGTTTGTCACGCTAAAACAATAAACAATGTAATACATCTGTTTTCTTATCTTCATTGCCTATCAATAGTGGAGGTTTCAAGTTGATTCCAAAAATGAATCTACCTATCAATGTTTGCCCACATGAATTTATAGAATACAATCTAGAAGATAAGTCAAAAAAACATCACTTTATGTATATATGTTGCAGTTTGGAAAATAGGCCAAAAAAGTATCACTTCATGATGTTTATATCAATAACAGATAGCTTTTTCATCTAAATTAGTTCAGGTAAAACTAAAATAAAAAATGCTAACAAAGACACAGATTTAAACATAACTAAGGTGATAACCTACCTCAAAATGGATCCTAAAAACATCACACGTCGATCAATGTCAGGCAAAAAGAATCACTAATGCAAGACCATATGCATACAAATAAACACGTTTGATTATACAAAAGGTGATCGACGGAGTCGTATCAAGCATACTAAATGAGAACAGTAATGGCCATTTCATTGGATTTTTTTTATAATAAAATATGGCCTTTTGAGTGTACGCATTTAAAAACTTCATAACTGCAAAAGATGACCTAAGTTTGAGCTGATGCAACTCACCAAAAAAAGAATAACAAATTTTTATACAAAGATAACATGCAACACTATAAAAATAGAAATCAGTGACCTCTCAAATCAATAACCAAACGAACAGGCAATTCAAATGCACAAAACATCACATCTTTACCAGAACTGGGAAAAATAGTAATCAACCCAACAATAGCCTTCAACAAAGCACGCAACAATATAAGTAATGGTAGGCCTCAGATGAATCATTAATCATCGTCATTGACCTAACAATATAGCCTTTAAGAGCATCTCAATAGACGTTTTTCATACTTCAAAAATAACCACGTGGACATCTATTGAGTTTGTCATCATTAGGTGGGGATGTTTTTGATACATTTGTTCTTCTATAAGAACACCAAATGAATAGATGTGGGTCCCATGTATTATATATATGGATATATTAAAGAGAGGGAAAAAATGAGTGGTTAAAAATAAAAAGATAGTAATGATGTGGCAACGTTTTTTAGTTTTCTTATTGGAGTGATTTTTGAAGATTTTAAAGAACGTGTGTTTTTCAAATGTGTCAGTTCACTAGACATGTTTTAGTTGTTTTTAAGAGTTTGTATTGTTGATGCTCTAACCATTACATAGAGTCTCAGACGGGAAAAACCCCAACATCATAGACCACACGTAGCAGAAAGATGAAGATGGGGATTGAGGGCCAAAAACCTCAAATCAATGTCTTAAATGAGAGACAACCCACCGTTATCGACTCTACCGGCCTGTAATCATCAACCTATTCATAAAACAGGTTAACGTTTTGAACCAGAGCCATAAAAAATCAAAGCACCGTATCAGATGAGACGTACGCCATCATCATCGACTAATCGGGGTGCGCTCAATCGGATAAATCAACCGGAGAAACTTAGGACAACCACCATCCTGGAGGTGGAGGCAAAACACAAACATCGATCGACGTAAAGGAGGCTAGGCGGTTTCAACCATGTTTGCGGTGGCAACGGGAAGAAAAACCTCCCTCTCTAACCCCACACACCACCTACCACCATTATCACATGGCAGAGGCGACGATCAAAGATGGACACTTTTGAGCAACTAAAGAATTAACACTCAAAACAAATGCTATGTCACCATTGCCATAATAACAGCAAACAACAAAGACATACTCAACAAATAAACAAATTAATGGCCAATACGTTCAACAACATAAACTAATAGCAGACCTAACAATCAACCCCAATAGAAATGAAAGAAATCAGATGTGATTAGGATGGCCTCATATTAATATGTGTTCATCATCATCAACTAACAATTTAACGATAGCGTCCAAAAACAGGCTAGGGTTTCTAACCAGAAACATTACAATAAAGATGGAACCCACAAACATCAAACCCACATCTCAAGTAAGCGGATAGGGGCGGAGACGACGGAGGATAAAATCACAAAGGCGACAGGTAACCGGTTGCGATAGCCGAGGTCGGCCTTAACGGAAACAGGTGGCAAAAAGGCGACCACCCACAGGGGCGGAACTACCCTTCGGGGTACGGGGTCAAGCGACCCCATTGAATTTCAAATCAGTAGTGAACACTATAATACCGAAAATTTGTAAACTCATAGTTTTTTTAGAAGTAAACCCATTAGTATTATGAACTTTAAACAAAACACATGAAAGGAGCATGGTTTACTGGTTTACACCCCTTACACGCGAGTATTAGCTTGCTTTAGGTCTCTAGTTTGAAACCTGGAAAGTTTATTTTCTACCTTTTTTTCCCTTGGTGGTGAGTTTGACCATAACTATTATTAATTCTAAACTTCGTATAAGAAAGTCATGGTTTATTGATTGCTTCTTTGGCAGGGTCGTTAATTTGCTTCATGTTGCAAGTTCGACCCTTGATTGGGTTATTTTTTTACAGCTTTATTCATATTTCTATTTAACCCCAACCCTCCCTTAATCGCCACTCTACTATTCTAATTAATTTTTTTTTGCTTTGGTATGTTGACTACTGAAAAAGATAAAACAAAGAATCTTTTGCTTGGTGATGTCTATATCTAGTTAGGAAGGATAATCTCGGTTTCAAGGTGGTTTACGTCTGATTTGAGTTCTTTCTCGATTTCTATAGTGATTAAGAGGGGTCATATTATACTTGATTTTCTTTGTAAGTTTATAACTTGATTTTGTGATATTTGATTTGAAAATCTTGATTTAAAGGTCAAGATTCGTTGATTTGAAGGTCTCAGATTTAAATAGATTGGTTTTAGTTTAGTGGAGAGTTTTCTAATTCTAATATTCTAAATTTAAGAGGCTTTTAGTTTAGTGAATAAGTTTTAGTTAAGTTCAAGATTTCTAGTTTGGTGGATGAATTTTAGTTTTAACAAATGAGAACTCCTCGACAAGTTTTATTTATTTTGACTTTTTTGATCTACAAGTTTGTTGTATTAAGTTTTGGAATGTAAATTAACATTAAAGATTTTATGAAATAACACGTGTTTAGTGATTTTAATCGTTGATTGGAACTTTAGTGTAAAAAAACCGATCCGACCCGAAAACTGTAACGTCAAGTTAATAGAAATCCTAGCACCGAAAAAAGGTGACCCCAGTCGAAAAAATTTCTGGTTCCGCCATTGACCACCCACACTCGAACGCCACCAAAGACGGTAGGAAGGGACCACTGGCGGCGTCCATAATGGGTATGACAATGGAACCAACTGAGGATGGTTTCCCGTAGACGTCATCGTCACCTTCTCCCCCCGCCAAGGTCCACTGCCATCGCCACCCACTCAGGCCAGGTTTGCGAAAGAGAAACGACCCGACATGCATCATAGTGGAACCGGAAAAAGGAGTCTCCCAGAGATGCCAATGTTTCCGGCTCCCACACCAAGGTCCACCGCCACCGCCCATCACTCACATATGTGTAGTGCGTACACTGAAGACAAAAGAGGACATATAAAGGGGAAGGAAGTCAAGTTGTACCATACGCTCCACAGGTTGTAAATCACTATTCATTTGCTTCCTTTTAAATAGATAGGGTAAGGTAATTTGATGTTATAATGAAAAATAATTAAAATTTTAAATGATAAACTAATAGTATTTTAGTCTTAATCATAATTTTAAATTCAACTCTTTTCTCTAAAAGCTCATACTTTTACATATAATACTATTTTTTTTTTAATTTACACCATAGAAACAAACCTTTCTTTATTTATTAAAACACGTATAATGCTGGTATATAAAATCACAAATATTTTTCATTTTATTTTAAATAATTATGTAATATTTATTAGATCATTGTGTAATATTATATAATATTGGTCATATCATTGTGTTTAATGCTGATCATTATTTATTTATTCTTTCTTGCTAAAAAATATCTTTAAATAACATAATGCTCAAAATGTAATTTTTTTTACGTTTTCCAGTTTATTGTGTATTCCTGATCAAGTTATATGTAATCATCATTAAGCATTTCATTGTGTCTAATGCTGATCATCTAGTCTAGTGTTGGTCATATTGTTATCTATTGTGTTTAATGCTGGTCATTTTGTTATGCATTTTGTTTTTTTAAAATAATAATTTTCAAACACCATGATGCTGAATAATGTAAACTTTTTACGTTTTTAGTTCATTGTGTCATTCTTATCAGGTAATTGTGTCCTCGTTAATTCAGAAGATTACATAATAACCTGACGAAATTACATAACGAGCTAAAAAAATGAAAAATTTTGTTTTTATTATATCAATCATATACGTATTTTAAAGATAAAAAATGCTCATTTTTATGATATAATTTTTTTGTTTAAAAAAATATTGTGTGTAAAAGTTACGAGCGTTTTAAAAAAAGATGAAACTTGAAAAGAGAGAACGCTACAAATTTACCCTCAATCTAGTATTGATAAAAAAACATGTGTAAACATCTTTATCCTTCTTAAACTTTCTAGTTTTCAAAAACTTTGTGTTAGAATATTTTTCACATCTTTAAGTTGTTTCTTCACTAAATCATTTTTATATATGGTTCTTTTCTAGTTGATTGGTTCCACAATTTTTGAAATTCTTGGCACCAACCTCATGATGAGTCATTGATAATTGGGTATAATGCATGCATGTATCATAGTTAATATCATGTTTTTAATATACTTTATGTATCGAATGGTATTGCTTTGTTACGTGTTTGAAATGTAGGTCAAATGGAGCTTAATGAATATTATTTGATAAGGATACAAATGTTAGCAAGATGATGGAGGAAAGGGAGCTGAAAACAAAGAAAAATGTGAGGGAAAAGTTGAGGCCGTAGCTTACGGCCTCACCGCAGGACCGTCCACAAAGGCCGCAAGACAGAGGCCAAGGCCGTCTGGGAAGGGGGTAGGCTGTAACCTACGGCCTATAGGCCATAAGTTACGGTCTAACGCGATTTTTTGAGGATTGTTCAAATTTTAAAACCTATTTAAAATCCCAATCATTAGGGTTTCGGGAGAGGCTTGCCTCCAGCCCCAAGATCGAATTTTTTGGATGATTTTCACCCGTTAGAACTCTCTCTAATCATCAAGTAATCAAGATTTCAATGCTCAAGTTGAAGATTGAAGAGATTATGATAAAGATGCAAGGCTAAACTTCCCGTGATCATCTCCGGGTGGACGGTTTGTGATTGATTGTGTTTGCTTATGTTTTTACCTAGTCAAATCATGAACTTTGATCGTTTGAAAACTTTTATTGGTTATGTGTTTTGAATCATATGTTGATTAAAGATTCTTGTTAGTGGATTTGGTTATTGCTTATCAAGTTATTAATTTCGCATTGTTAACCATTAAGTAGTAATTAGATTATTATCATCAACTGGTAACTGCAAATCAACTGCACACAAGCAGAGATCCTCAGTCATAGCTATCTCACTTGAAAAAAAAATTATTAGAATTATTAGAGATGTTTAACCTGGGGTAATAAGCAATATAGTGGATCTTTTATGCATGTTTTCATATTCTTAACCTATTTACCATCTTTTTTTTGTGAGGATTGAGCCTATACATGAGCTTAGAACATCAATAGGTTAATTGCTCAGCTTCCTTTCACAAGTGTTTACCAGAACGATTGCATTATTCTAGAACTTGCATAATTGATACGTTTCGAGATCATGAACCAAACTATTGCACATATATGATTAAGGCATTAGGATGAATCTTCGTTTTATTAGCCTTTTTAGTTGTGTATCCTACGCTAAAATGATCCCCTAGTCGCCACTTTGAGCCCCCAACCTCTTTAATTGCTTAAAACCGAATCAACCCATTATCCTTTTCAAACCGTTTTATTTTTTAAGACCGTGTGATGAAATCTGGTAAGTATTGCTTGAGTTTTGATATAATATTATTAGAAGCAGTGAAGTGTTTAGATATAATCATGATTTGAAAAAAATGAGTAAATAATGGATCAAAATGATCATAATATCAATGTCATGTTTCAGTGGTAATAAATTGTGATATGGGTCAAGTTTACCCAAATTCATTGTGTAGTATTGCTTTAATGTTCAGTACGTTTCGACATTCTTATTTGGATTTCATCACCTTTAGCCACTTCAAATCTCTATCCGCACCCAAATCCTAAGCCTTACATTAAACCCTTTAAAGACCTTTGATGTGTGCATGGTTTGTGTTAATTGGTGGAGTTGCGATCATTATCAAGCTTATGGTAATTATGAGTTGTTCTTGGTTGAGAGTACTACACTGATATACTAGCATACCTTTTGCTAGACCAGATATTAAACCGATAGGAGTGAAACTTATGAGAGGTGTGACTACATGCATAGGGAAGATTAGAAAGCTTGTTGGGCTTGTTAGATAGATCATATTTCAAAGAGTAATATCTTTGCTTACAAAGTTATAGCTTGATATATGAAACTGTGAGTTGGGTATTACTTGGGACCTTAGCTAACAGAAGGTGAATACATGGTTGGATCGTATTTGTCAAATGATAGTTGTAGTGTTATGAGCAAGTTTGCTTGGGGGCAAGCAATGATAAGTGTGGGGATGTGATAATTGGGTATAATGCATGCACGTATGTTGGGTCTGAAAAGGATAGTCTATATTATCAACACAATCAAAGTCAACAAATGTCAACGTCACTGTCAAAGTCAACGCAAAAGTCAAACAGACGTGTTCGAGATGAAGAATTGAGTCAAGACGTTGAAGATAATGACTAGGAGTTTATTGTTAATAATATATTTGTGTCACAAAAAATATCTATTTATGTTTTAGTCTCTTTTATATTTTATATGTCTTTTATCTAGTTTGTCTAAGTATAGGGGCTTAATATGCCATTAGTGCATATTATCACTATATATAGATTAGTGACAATTAGTTTAAGAGGAGTTTGAATGAGCCATTGATTGAGGGGTTTTCACTTTGTAATATCTTTTGCAATCAAATTCAGATCAAACAAGGGTTTTATTGAATGTTCATCTTGTTCATCTATATTTTATAGTGTTTGATCTATATTGTTCATAAATATCATTGATATTTGTGTTATCAGTGAGATTTGTTTGTGTTTATCAATCAATTGCACTGTATTATCGATCGAGTGGACCAACAACGTATCATAGTTAATTTCATGTTTTTAATATACTTTATGTATCGAATGGTATACTTTGTTACATGTTTGAAATGTAGGTCAAATGGAGCTTAATGAATATTATTTGATAAGGATACAAATGTTAGCAAGATGATGGAGGAAAGGGAGCTGAAAACGAAGAAAAATGTGAGGGAAAAGTTGAGGCCGTAGCTTACTGCCTATAGGCCGTAGCTTACGGCATTTCTGCAGGACCGTCCATAAAGGCCGCAAAACAGAGGCCAAGGCCGTCTGGGAAGGGGGTAGGCTGTAACCTACGGCCTATAGGCCATAATTTCGGTCTAACGCGATGTTTTGAGGATTGTTCAAATTTTAAAAACTATTTAAAATCCCAATCATTAGGGTTTCGGGAGAGACTTGCCTCCAGCCCCAAGATCTAATTTTTGGACGATTTTCACCGTTGGAACTTTCTCTAATCATCAAGTAATCAAGATTTCAATGCTCAAGTTGAAGATTGAAGAGATTATGATAAAGATGCAAGGCTAAACCACCTGTGATCATCTCCGGATGGAAGGTTGTGATTGATTGTGTTTGCTTATGTTATTACCTAGTCAAGTCATGAACTTTGATTGTTTGAAACCTTTTATTGGTTTATGTGTTGTGAATCATATGTTGATTAAAGATTCTTGTTAGTGGATTTGGTTATTGTATCAATTTCGCATTGTTAACCATTAAGTAGTAATTAGGTTATTATCATCAATTGGTAACTGCAAATCAAGTTTCTAGATTGTGGCATTAGTTAGTTTACTAATTAATTTACATAATCGGATATCGAGTTGGTAATTGCCATTAACATATGTGATAAACAGGTTATGTCTATGTGATTTCAAGATTAGATAAGTATAAGTCTTGCATTCAGTTACAATCCTGAAACCCGGGTGTGATCCTTTCCATCTCATTAGTTCTAAACCAAGTCCAAGTTTCCATTTTGGTTATTAAAGTAATCATTTTTAGTTAACTCTGTTTAACTGAAACAACAGTCTAGTGACAATAGTTAATTAAGTAGCTTTTAATCAATTACGCGTAACGCTGACCACATGCTCCCCATGGATACGATACCTGACTTACCTAGCTACCTAGGTTAATTATCTTTTTGCATGACCACAACGACAGGTCATCAGTCATACATTCAACATGTGATGTATGTCCTCAAGTTTATTAGCTTTGCCTTGTTGAATCTTTATTAATTAAAGAGCCTTATCATTCAAGGTTGGACCATGCATCAATAGTCCTTTCATTTTAATATACCTTTATTTTTCTTTACTTGTTTTAATATTTAACCAATACTTAGTTATATAATACTTCACCAATATTGAATTAAAAGTTAAAGAACTACTGTGTCTTTTTAACATAATTTGACCACACAATCCTCAAAATTACTTTGCTCTATCTAAAATAGGTAATCGACCTCGCACAAATATTTGTAATTCGAGACCAACACCTATTGTTTACAAACGAATACAAAGAAAGAATCTAGAAACTTGAGAAAAATAGGATATTCAACATGTTTTCATGTTGAAAAGGGCTAAAACATTTTCACCGCAATCTTATTGTTGAAACAACATAGCGTTATGTCAATACTCAATATGTTGGTATAAGGGAAGGGCGCGTCATGTCATTTTTTAAGTCACTCGTTAACTCTTATTTTACAGGGTGGGGTTTCATGAGGGCACCATATGCATTTACTTAAGTGTACAATATTTATTACATAATTTACAACCCACCATACTCACTCTCCTCTAATTCACGCATGACCACACCCACCATCACACTCTCATTTTCCACTCATCTACCATGTGGGCGGCGTTCCTTTGTCTCACTAGCATGGGAGCCTTTCCACATCAACTCTACCGTGCTATTCAGAAGGGTACTCCCTCTTTTTAAAAGGAGCTAAGACCACTGAACAACAAGGGTCTAGCGGCAACGACTCGATAGCGTGGCCCAAGGGGCGAAGCCCAGGTTGGGTTCGAGGTGAAGTACAGTAGCAATATTGTTCGGTAACAACTTTTATTTCAGTAGCAACAAAGAAGATCTGTAGCAATTTTGTTCTTCAATAGTAAAACCAAAGTTCGGTTGCAACCTTTTTGCTACTGATATAATTCTCTGTTGATGTAACTGTCTTTTGACAGTTATGATAAATTATAACTAGCAACTGTCATATTGTTTCATGAATATTTGTGATGGTTAATTAGAATAATTTGGCCCTATACAAAGCATTATTTGGTCTAAGTTTGGGCATCAAATTCTTACAAATTATGATACAACTTTCTCACAGATTTTCATATTCATTCTTGAACACATTTGTCAATTTGTTAAGGTATTTTAAAGTACCATCAAAATAACATTAATTGGAAAATGAGAACACGATTCAAAGGTATTTGAGACATACTTCAAACCAGAAAACACAACATGCTTTTGCAAACAACTTTGCACCCTGGTTTATGTTTTTTAAATATCTTATCAAAGATCCTTTAAGTTTATACATTGAAGTTGTTCAATTATATTCGTAAAGTAATTTTGGAAGTTTTAAATTGGGACCATGATTTGAAAGCCTAACACTTTAAAACTAGTCCTAGGAAATGGGTTTTGCAAACAGGGGTATTACATTATGGATAAGTGTCTCAATGATAGCATCAAGTTTTAAAACAAGAGTTGCAATGCTTCATTCTTGTAACACTAAGAATTGGGTAATCTAAATGTCCTGAAATCAAAGAAAATGTTAGCATCACTAGAGGGGATGTAATGACTTGACTCCTGCGCAAATATATCGTAAGAATATAAATTCACATCATATTTTTGAAAGTTAATCACAATATCACTAGACTACAATATCATTGGAATGCAGTATAGTTAATACGGGTCTTGGATATCTTGCATGTTGGATAGAGCGTTATATTTAAAGGTTAGAAATGTCCATTGATGACAATACATGTATCAATGTCACATGCCACTTCGTGGCTATCAGACTGTGTAAGGAATGTACTGTAGCAAGTACAACTTATAGCCATTATGTAGCTTGGAAATGTATGATTATTTACATATTATTAGCGGGTGTTTGTAAGAAATATTGCTTTAGTTGCCAAACGCCCAAACGCCACCTAAGCAACTTTGCCATGCCACTTAGCATTTATGAGTCGAAGTTATCATGTTTAATGAGATTCGGACAAGTCTTGGTCCACATATTTAATAAAGCATGACGAGCTCAGAATCTAAATGCGTCTTGTATTATTTATGAGGTCGAGATTATTGGCGCTTTGCTTATGACACAAAGCATGAAGTCAATGTAGATTAAACATTATGTCCCAAAGTTGCTCTATGATGACGGCCTATGATGCCGAATATGTCCTTATGTTGGTGCAAATGTTTTGACTAGTTTTTATCATCGAGTACGTTCTGAACAAGCTACATCATCACTCACTAGTCAGTCCTAAGCTTTACATGTTTATATGCAAAGTTGTCAAAGTTATTTATTAGCATTTAGTTTGTATTTGCATCCATCCTTTTCTTAACAAAATCATGTTATGCATAGCTCATCATAACTATGAAGAGCACATGAATGAAAGTAAACTGAAAGTTGATGGTACGGCTGTATGTACATTGTACACATACAAACCACCGAATTCAAGTACTTTATGTTTCAAAAACATTTTATGTTTTGTTGGTTTGTGTGTGGTTCTCAAGTCACGCCATCACACCCTCTTTCCTCCCTACTTTCCTTTTATGTTTGTTACTATAAATTATACAGGTATCATCTCTCTCTTATCATTATTTTTTATTTGTTTTTATGAAATACAAAAGTGACAATGACACATAATCGGTAATTTATTATAATACGGGAGGAATAATTACTCCTTTTATAAACTCTAGTTTATTTAGAAAATTCAACCATTAAAGCATATGCAATGTTGAAAACAAAGAAACTTTCGGTAACACCCACAAACTTTTCCTAAACAATTTATAGATCTTACCAATATGGTCATACTTCCCTATTATCACTACTTTTAGTTTTTTACATTTATTTTTATGAAATATTATTTATTATAATGTATACTATTTAGTTTTTAATATTGTATAAAAACATAATAAATTACTTTAACTATTAGAGCATTCACAGCCCGTTCTCTCTAAAATTATGTGAGTGTATTTCCTATATTATATGGTATGGTTATAATTGGTTGTGAGTAAACGATGTGAGAAATTTACTGTTCAAACTGTATTTTTGAAAAACACTGTTTAAAACATATAATACTTTAATATATTTTAAGTGGTTGTGAGTAGAGAAGAGAGAAAAGTAATGATAAAGATATAAAAAGTATTATTTAATTGAAAAATAGAGAAAAAAAATATCGATTTTAGTGTAATTATATGGAAAATGATGAAAAATGGGTTGTGAATGCTCTTAAATAGTTAAATAGTTATATATTATTAATAAATTTATTCTATTAAAGATAGATTATATACATATTTATACATTCACTAATTCTTAAAACCTAAAAGTAAATAAAAATTAAAAATATAATTGGGGACTCACACATACGCATTCTCGAGTGTCCGTGCCAACGAACGACCTCACCAGTACCATCCTATAGGCCATCCGTCGCGCCTATGTTGCATATGTGCCCACCAGTCAAGCCCGTGTGACATGTGATCTAGTTATAAAGCAACTTTTTTTTCTGAAATGACAAGATAATTTAGAAACTAGCAAGAACGAAACATAAGAATGTAAAATTTACAGCAAAAATTCCACTCAAGGTTACATATTCCCTTTATTTTAATCCACATAAAAGATACGGTTTTGACTTTTCCTGAATATCTCTTAGCGTTTAGTGTTTGTTATGATAAACAAACTATGTTAGCTTTTCTTTGTGTTGTGAATGGAGATGCTAGGTTATTAAACCTGCAAGTTTTCAAATCATATTAAGTTATAACTTGAATTGTGCTAAGAAAATTACCATTTTTCTTGTTTTATATATAGAAACAATTATAATAAGATAAATAATGTCTAAAATGAACTCACCATCCACTTATAAAGTTCTGTACGTATATCAATACTTGATGAGAAGAACAAAAAAACTTGATAAGAAATTCAAAGAATGAAGATGGAAAGTACATGGAAGTTTACTACCAATAAAATAAGAAAATGATTGGTTAATAAAATAAATTAAACTAAAGTCTTCGCCCCCCAGTGCCCATGTGTGTTGTAATGGGAGGACAGCTTTTATTCACTTTTCACACCATGAACATTGTATTAATTAAATAATAATATAATAATAATAATAATAATAATAATAATAATAATAATATATAATAATAATAATAATAATAATAATAATAATAATAATAATGTAAGAAGAAACAAACGAAAACACATGGATATCTGGTAAGAAAAAACTCAAAAATCGGCCCGCGTACACCTCATTCACCCAATGCGTTATAGCCTCTGGACATCCAATAGTGTAGAAATGCAAAAACCTTGTATGGTTACATGATGTATATTAATGCGGGCGAATTTAATTTTAATAATTCAAACTATTACTTATTGGTTGATAATAATTCATACTATTGATTTAGTCGGTAACAATCCCAAACTTTCATTTTTATTATCAACAACAATCCAAACAAAATGTTGAATAATTTTACGCTCATTTCGACTAGATTTCGTTCACAATAAACAATTATGAACGAAATGAAAAAAAAAATACAAGCTACATCGAGCCTAAAATAAGTACAAATCGAGTGTGAATTATGATAATTATGTTACTGGGATTGTTGTTGGTACTAAAATAAAAGTTGGAATTACTATCGGCCAAATCATAGTATGATTATTATCGGCCAATAAGTAACAGTTTGAATTATTAAAAGCCAATTTGCTATTAGTGTATTATTAATCAATTATTTATACAAATATAGTGATAATAATTGTAAATGAAGCCTAATCTGATAATAACTTCAAGCCTAATCTGATAATAACTTCTAAGTATGTATAAAGTCTTAACTAAAATATTTTATCTATTCATAAGTAATGTATTCTATCTAATATATATCTTTAACACGTCTCCTCAAGTAGAGGTGATTTACAAAGAAAAATAATTGTTAGTCTTAGTTATGATAAAGATGATTAAAATATTAAATCTTATATATGTAATGAATTTTTGATCATAATTAATCTATTTATCAGACATATATCTTCAACAATAGGTGATCACTGACAAGTTTTCACTTAGACAAAAAAAAAAAAAAATTATAGCAAATAACATTGTCTGGTCTGATGATGTGTTGGACGTTACAAATGTTATCGTTATCTTTTGTAAGATCAAAATGATTAACATGGTGATCATCTATTGACGAATTAATGAAATAACCTAAAATCTTACATTGATTATGATAGTGTGACAAACTAAATTTAGAATGATTAGAGGGTTTGTGACAAGTTTGGTGAATCACAAATCAACGCAAGAGACATAAGTGTCACAAAAAATGCATTGCCTCAATATATCAACATTATGCTTGATTGTAAAAGAGGTGAATTACACAGTTAAGTATGCTTGAGTGGAAACGATACAGTAAAAAGAATTTCTACTCAGACAATTGAAAACAAACTTCAAACAATTGAAAACAATATATATATATATATATATATATAATATAATATATAATATATATTATATATATATATATGTGTGTGTATGCGTGTGTGTTACTTCTTTGTGAAACATATAATATTAATTGATAAGAAGAGGAGGATTCATCTCGTCTTTCACTAACATTTCAAACAAGCGCGTTCCATAATATAACCCAACATTTAATTTTAATTTTAAATAATATAATTAGATTCCCTTCATTTTTCTCTTATATATACCCCCCTATTAAGTTCTTTTCCATCAAACTCATTACTCATCAACAACAAAACAAGCAGCCACAACATAAACAACCTGCTTTCTACCAACAAAAACATGCAACAAATCATGAAAACCAAATCAAGATCAGAAGTGAGCCGAAGAGGTGGCAAAATACTCCGGTTAGCCTTATTATGGGCCGAAAAGGCGGAGTCTTGTTCTCAAGAAACGCCTTTTGCACGACATATCACATATCCTCAAGAGCCATTGTCAATCTAAAAAAGACAATGGTGCACTACAATATGGTGATCGTCAACTATCGTTTGATGCAACCCCCATCATACATGTTAGGATGCATCGTCCTAACTCAATGCGCTTCCGCTTGCCTCACATCCCTTGCATCAATCCACACGTTGATTGTTCGGATATCTTTGATCAGTTTGATGATGAGAGTGTTAGGTACTCGTGTTGTGAGGCGAGAAAGAGTTTCTTGATTGCTAATGGTGACGAACATGATGAAAAAGATTATGATGATGATGAATGTGGTCAGTTTTGTGAGGAACAAGAAAATGGAATGATCTCAAGGCTGAACAGTTTATAGCCCAGTTCTATGAGCAACTTAGGCTTCAAAGGCACTCAACACAAGAAGAAGGACTAAAGGCGTCTTTGATAGTATGTCAGTGATCCCTCAGTAAAATCTGGGATGATCCATCAAAAAGCCATATTAGTAATGAATTACTGATGTGACTCCCTTTAACATACTGGTGAAAGTCATCTGTTTTATAAAGTGCAACGAGGGCCCCATGGACAAATCTCTCCTGATTGGTTGTTTTCTCTCACATTCTCCGTTCTTGAACATCTTTAGCCTCGGACGTACGCCCCTCTGTTGTCCGTCGGTAGACCGTCGCTGCCACGAGGGCGCCACGCGTTGCCAGCTTGTTCTACCTTCAAAATTTTGGGACTTTGTATAATGTTATTGTTTTTTTATTTTATTTTTTACGAAGGGTGTTCGGGATTGTTGTAAATTAATACGTATTAGAATTAAATAAACCGGGTTTATAACTATGATGTGTAAACCGGACCCTGGTCCGGGTAAATGACCGTTAGAGTTTGTTGGTAGTAGATCGAGTCTTCAGGAGAATTAGTCTGTTCCACTTTATTCGTTTGAGTCGTTTTAGTATTTCAGTTGTAATTCGGCTATTTAAGCCTTTGTTTTGCTAATGGAGTGATTATCAGTTTGTGAGATCTTTTGTGTGTTTATACCAGTTGTTCCGAATGTAACACCCAACCGATTAGGGCTGACGTGTCACTATCATAGTAATCAAAACATAAGACATAATTCCATAACTGAATGTTAGGAGTACATCATCAAAACGACGTTTGAGAGCCCTGGGGTAAAATACTCGTTACATATTATTTAATCAGTTAAATCTAGATGACTAGCATATGCTACAAAAATAGCTAGCTTTCTCCACTCAAAAGTCAGAGCTTAATTTATCTCTCTTCACACCCCGCCCGGAGTAACCTGTGAACTTGCTAAAACAAATATTTACGGAATGAGCCGAATGCCCAGTACGGATAAAGGCATAGGTAACGTAATAATAACTGCAATAACATCGAGAGATAAAGTAACGTAAAATGATACGGTGCCAAGTAACACAAGTCAATAAAGTAACTCGTATCATGTGGATGTACCCATTGAGCCGAATAACTAATATCAGAACAGACATGCACATAGAGCTGCAGACCTTATGTACCGAATGTGAAATGGAGTGTGGGCATACACAACAATCATTCACCATATCATAGCATTATCCTAGACGAGTCCATACGCCTCCTCAACATAATGTGGCCAATGTACCTTGCAAGTACCAAAGGAGACTCCGTGATCTCTGCTCACCGTCACGGTTGGTGCCATGTCATCGATGCCGCAATGACATGCTTGTGGTCACCCCCACAAGTAGGGACATGGGGTAACAGAATATAATAAACTGAAATAGTGTTGTAATGATATATCTCAAATATGTTCTCTATAAGCGTCAAACGAATACATAATCATGTTGTAACATAGGAACATGCGATAATGAGTTCAATTCAATAAATTTCAATCACATGTAACGTAATACTTAATTCAATGTAACATGATAAAAATTATAATGAATCATGATATCAATAGCGTAAGATCAAATGAAAAGATTTAGAGCCAAAGACTATCAGGAATTTCAACAAAATATGAAAATCAAAGGGGTTTCAAGAATCAAACGAAACTACATAATAACAAAGAGTGGGGTAAGAATCCGTACCTGACTAGTGTATCACAATGATGCTAGACTTGATTCTTAAAGGGGTCATGATAACCTACCAATAATTTGTTTTTGATGAGATTAATCATTCTAACTTTAGATGTTGATCACTTGTTTACGAGGCTTTTATAGGTATTAAACTATATTAATGTAGTAATGTTTTACCTTTAATATAGTAACATTATTATGATTTTTTTAAAGTCTTTTCTTTAAAAATTTCATTGTATGTAAGGCTGCAAACGAACTGAACGTTCAGCGAACAGTTCGTGAACCGTTCGGCGGGAAGTTCGTTTATGTTCGTTCGTTTAGTAAATGAACGAACACGAACAAGAAAAATTTGTTCGTTTAGTTAAACGAACGAACATGAACACAGGCCGCATTCGTTCATTTATGTTCGTGAACGTTCGATAATGTGTTCGTTTATGTTCGTTAATGTCCGTTCGTGAACGTTCGATAATGTGTTCGTTTATGTTCGTTAATGTGTTCATTATATATTCTTAATTTTTCCGTTATTTTTTTTATGATTATTATATCAAGTATTTTTTTATATTTATGTTAAGTACTTATTTATTTTTGATTAATTTTGTGTAATGTTTATAATAAAAATGTAAATTTTATTCTAAAATAAATTTATAATCAATTGTTTCCGTTTGTGTTTATGAGTTTTTTTGTGTTCGTCATGTTCATGAACAGTTGTTTGTGTTCGTTTGCATTTGTTTGTGTTCATTTGCGTTCGGTAAGTGTTCGTGAACAGTTCATGAACATGTTCATTTTCTTAATGAACGAACACGAACAAATAATTTCGTTCGGTAAGTGTTCGTGAACAGTTCATGAACACGTTTATTTCTTAACGAACGAACACGAACAAGGCTTTGATCGTGTTCGTTCGGTTCGTTTGCAGCCCTAATTGTATGACTTCAACAATTTTCTAAATTACATATCTATTATATGTTTTTATGAAAAGTAAGTTAATGAAATAAAACTTATCGATGAAACCTCTGTTTGTAATATGGGTATACACACACACATATTATAATAAAATACTTATGCAAATAAATACATGTAATAATTCTTGTTTATCAGGCTAATAAAGTTTAGTACATAATTATGAATATTCAAATAAATTTTGGTTGTAATATGTTGTTAACTCAAACGAAGGTGAACCTGGACTAAAACAAAAATAAAAAAATAAAAAAAAGATGAAGTGGAAAAGAAAGAAAAGAAAATAATACTATTAAACAAAACAGTTTATAAAATTAAAATACTATAGTCTTAGAGTTTAGAACCCAGGATCATTTTACAAAAGTGAAAGATATTTCTAGTATGACAAACTGGACAAATATGTTATAGTTATAGCTTTAATATTTATTAAGCACTTGACATTATCATTTTGTTTTAGATCTCAACTCTCGTCACAAGATTATTTAGAAGCAACTTTGATTTCTAATTACTAAATAAAAACGATGATTGTCACACAAATTAGTTTTAAGGTGCGTTGTCGGTTACCTCGATCGTTATTCAGAAGAGATCTAAAGGAAAACGCGAGTCACCGGAAGAAGCGTAACACTCGACGGAAATTGTTGCAGCAACGGCGATAAGTTTATGGTGCTTCTGGTGGCCAGCGAATGTTATTCATGATGGAGGTAAAGAGTGGTGTATCGGTCTTTGAGTTTAGAGTGCACAAAGGTTGGCGGGAAAGTAGATGGTGACCGGAATTTTCCAACCGAGAGAGAAACGAAGGATAAAGTGTACTATGGTTGAGATTGATAACAAATCTGGGTTTTTAAGAACAAGATTCACAAGTCAAAAGTGAGGGTTTCAAAGCCATGTCGTGAGGTTGTTTTCAATGTTCCTATATGATAATGAGTGAGATTTAAGAGAAACAAAAGGATTGTTCAAAGCTTTTAGTTTAAGCTTCTAGGTTTAGGTGTTGCAGAACATTAGTCAAACAAGATGAAGAAAGTTGAAACTAGTCAAACAATGGGGCTTGTGTTAACCAATCAAATAATTCCACAATAGTTAGTTTTAATTTTATTATATATATATATATATATATATATATATATATATATATATTTCTTGATTTATTACCGTTGAAATTTCTATTATTATATAATCATTATCATTATTTGATTATTATGATATGGATAATTATTTATAGTATGTATTAGAACTAAAATATATGTTTAACTCTAGTTATGATTTGTTTGTTTATTCTAAATTTTAATATTATCTTAAATCTTTTATATTATATCTATACATACACTCATACATACATATTTATATCTAAAGGAAATTTACGGTTATTTCACCGAACATCTGGTATCAGAGCGAAATCATATCAAATTGAGCAGTGTTCCAAAATTCGACGGCGATTATGACCATTGGAGCATGGTCATGGAAACACTACTGCGATCAAAGGAGTATTGGCGAGTAGTTGAAGAAGGGTATCAAGTAATCAAGTCGGGGAACAAGCCACACCTACCCAATAAAGAATTTTGAAGAAAACAAGTTAAAGGACCTGAAAGCCTGCAACTTTCTGTTCCAATCGATAGACAAATCGATTCTCAAGACAAGACAGAGAAGAAGATTGCAAAATAGATATGGAATGCTATGAAGCTAAAGTACCAAGGAAACACCAGGGTCAACAGAGCTCAACTTCAGAGGCTGAGAAGAGATTTTGAATTGCTGGAAATGAAGAATGGGGAGACTTTACAGACTACTTGGGACGTGTGATGACAGTGTCAAACGACATGAGGAATGCTGGAGATACAATCACTGATGGTTCGATTGTTGAAAAGGTACTCAGAACACTGACAGATAACTTCAATTTATAGTATGCACCACAGAAGAAACCAAAGACCTGGACTGATTGTCAATCGATGAGCTACAAAGCTCTCTATTGATACATGAACAAAAGATAAGAAGGAGGAGCAGTGAATAACAAGTTTTGAAGACTGAGTCTGACCAAAGTCTTGGCAGAGGAAGGGGCAGAGGACGTGGTTATGGAACCAGAGGTCGAGGAAGAGGAAGGGGAAGACCCAGAGTGAAGGCACCAAGCCCCAATTCAATAAAAGCAACATTGAGTGTTATAAGTGCCACTCAATGGACATTTTCAGTATGAATGTCCAAATGATGGAAGGACTGTCAATTACACTGAATATGAAGAAGATGAGGAACTGGTCCTTATGGCAAGCATTGATCTTGAGACAGATGAAGAGGAGGTAAAAGATGAAAGTGAATGGATTCTTGAAAACCACTGTTGATGCAGACAAATATGAGGCTGAAACACTTGCTCTCATGACCCGTACAACAGAAAAGGAAGGAACAGGAAGTAGAGGTATATGGTTTCTTGATTCTACTTGCTCTAATCATATGTCTGGCTTGAAGGAATGGTTTGTTGATCTTGATGAAACCTTTCAACATAAAGTGAAGTTGGGGAAATGGTCACAGGTTGGAAGTCAAGGTAAGGGTAGTGTTAGGATACCAAGTAAATGGTCTAACACAAATCCTTACAAGTGTGTACTACATTCCCTTGCTTACTTC
>JACCIY010001195.1:2500-38121 GCA_025506505.1 Flaveria sonorensis | reverse complement strand
GATGGGGCTGCCGTCGAAGGGAGCTTCTACGGTTTATCTTTCAAGGGAGAAGGAACCGAATGGGGTTCGGGAGTGTTTATATGGTTGCTTCCATACTTTTGCAACTTGTCGCAATTGGCCATTCTACTTGATTTAGTGACATTCATGTTAATGAATATTTAGTTAGTTTTTTTTTGGAAATAATTTAATAAGTAACGAAAATATGACGAAACGGCTTAGATAGGAAAGTTAGGGTTTTGTCGCTAACCTGAAAACACGGGGTGTCACATCATCCCCTTGTTGAAGTAATTTTCGTCCGAAAATTAGACATGAGGATTCACGACGAACACCAGACCAGCGATCTGTAACGCATATGATAGGGTTTCTAGAACTTCTTAAACACCCAAAACAAAGAAACATAAGGTTTCGCGCGAGAGTTGAGACATCATTCCCTTGTTGAAGGGAATTTCGTCTCGAAATTTAAAGGAAAAGATATCTTAAGAATGATCCTTAAGAAGTGAATGCCTGGTCTTTGAACAGTTGCGGGTACTTCTTTTTCATCTGATCTTCGCGTTCCCAAGTAAACTCTGGTCCACGCTTTGAATTCCACCTAACGCGCACAATCGGAATTTGCTACGCTTTAGAGTTTGACTTCTCGATCCATGACCTCAACTGGTTCTTCAATGAATTGTAACTGTTCATCAATCTCCGGTTCTTTTAAGGGTACGATTAGTGATTCGTCAGTTAAGCACTTCTTCAAATTTGAAACGTGAAACACATTGTGTATTCCATGAGCTCTTCAGGTAAATTCAGCTGATAGGCTACTGGATAATCCTTTTGATAATCTCAAATGGTCCCACGTAGCGCGGATTTAAACTTCCCCGTTTTTCGAATCGGATTACACCTTTTCAAGGTGAGACTTTCAGAAGTACCTTGTCACCAATCTGAAATTCCAATGGTTTCCGAAATCTATCTGCATAACTCTCTGTCGATCACGTGCCGCTGCCATACGGTTACGAATTTGCACGATCTTCTCAGTCGTCTCGTGCACGAGCTCAGGACCCGTAAGTTGGCTTTCCTCCAACTTCTGCCCCACAGACAAGCGATTAGCACTTACGTCCATACATGCTCAAATGGTGCGGCCTTGATTGAGTGTGATAACTGTTATTATAGGAGCACTCAACCAATGGTAATGAGTTTCCCAACTGCTGCCAAAATCAATCACACAGGCACGCAACATGTCTTCCAGTGTCTGGATTGTATCTCACTTTGGCCATCGGTTTGCGATGAACGCAGTGTCTCATATCCAGTCGCGTTCCCAATGATCGCTGCAAAGATTGCCAAAAATGAGAAGTGAACCGAGCGTCACGATCTGATATGATAGATACTGGTACACCATGCCGAGAGAGTATTTCCCTTAAATAAATTCGTGTCAGCTTCTCCATAGATCAGTCTCTCGATTGCCAGAAAGTACGCGGATTTTGTTAAGCGATCTACTATAACCCAAATGGTATCGCATCCGCTGGGACTCCTAGGTAACTTTGTGATAAAATCCATCGAGATTTGCTCCCATTTCCACACTGAATTTCTGGTTGCTGAAGTAAACCAAATGGTCTATGATATTCCACCTTAACTTTAGAACAAGTTAAACATCTGCTTACGTAGGTGGCAATCTCAGCTTTCATGTTCGGCCACCGGTAGAACTCCTTCAGATCTTGTGTACATTTTGTCAGAACCAGGATGAATTGAGTAACGCGACTTATGAGCTTCATCCATTACCAACTCTCGTAATCCCCATATTTTGGTACCCGGATTCGTTCCATTAACAAAGGATTCATCGGTCTTTATCTCTAATTGTTTCTCCATGCCTCACATGGATTTTGATTTCGGATTCTCAACTTTCAAGGCCTCAGATTGAGCAGCCTTGATTTGCACGGGGAGATCGGAGTAATGGTCATTTGCAATGCGCGCACCCCAACGGGGTTTTGGTGTTTCCTTTCGGCTGAGGGCATCGGCTACCACATTAGCCTTACCCGGGTGGTACTTGATTGCACAGTCGTAATCATTGAGCAGTTCTAACCACCGTCGTTGTCGCATATTCAACTCTTTCTGATCATATATGTGTGTTGGAGGCTCTTATGACCTGTATAGATCGTGTACTTGGTTCCATATAAGTAGTGCCTCCAGATCTTCAAGGCAAACACTACAATTCCTAGTTCCAGATCATGCGTCGTGTAGTTCTTCTCATGCCCCTTGAGCTGTCTAGATGCATAAGCAATGACATTGTTGCGTTGCATCAGTACACATCCCAAACCTTGGATGGATGCATCACATTAAACAATAAAATCATCAGTCCCTTCTGGCAAAGCTAGGATCTGCACGCTGCAGAGTTTGTCCTTAAGCGCCTGAAATGCTGATTCCTCTTTGCTGCCCCATTTGTAGATAGTTCCCTTGTGAGTCAGGGCAGTCAAAGGTTGTGCCAACTTTGAGAATCCTTCGATAAATCGTCTGTAGTAGCCCGCCAAACCAAGGAATTGTCGCACTTCAGTAGGCTTTTTCGGTGTCGGCCATTCCTTGATTGCTTTAATCTTTGAAGGATCTACATGTATACCCCTTTCGTTCACCACATGCCCAAGAAATTGCACTTCTCGCATCCAAAAGTCGCATTTTGAGAACTTTACATAGAGTTGTTCATTCTTCAACAGATCCAGAATGACTCTCAAGTGTTCCTCATGATCTTCCTTATTCTGAGAGTAGATTAGTGTGTCATCAACGAAGACAATGACAAACTTATCCAAATAAGGCTTGCAAACATGGTTCATGAGGTCCATGAAAACTGTGGGGTATTGGTCAGTCCAAAAGGCATAACCGCGAACTCAAAATGTCCATAGCGAGTCCGAAATGCCGTCTTCGGATGTCTTCCTCCCGAACCCGTACCTGATGATAACCTGATCTCAGATCAATCTTGGAATAGTAGTTTGATCCTTGGAGTTGGTCGAACAGGTCATCAATACGTGGAAGTGGATACCTGTTCTTGATCGTCACCTTATTGAGCTCTCGCTAGTCAATACACATCCTGAAAGTTCCATCTTTCTTTTTCACAAAAAGCACTGGAGCTCCCCAGGGTGAAGAGCTGGGACTTATGAATCTCTCGTCTAGCAATTCCTGCAATTGCTTAGGACGTATGAATCCCTTGTCTAGAAATTCCTGCAATTGCTTAGACAACTCTTGTAATTCGTTTGGTGCCAAACGGTACGACGCCCGAGCGATCGGAGCAGCTCCTGGTGTCAACACAATCTGAAGCTCTACCTGCCTGTGTGAGGAAGGCCAGTAAGTCTTCTTGAAATAATTTTGGGAAGTCTTTGACAACTAGAATGTCTTCAATGATCTTCTCATCCACTGTCTTTTCTATCACTAATGCCAGGATGGCGAATTATCATTTCTAAAGACATTTCTGTGCTTTCAAGTATGAGATGATGCCGTCTACAGCATCCCTCTTGTCATCTTCCACAACGAGTGTCTCGCCACTAGAAGAGGTAATTAATGAGTTTGTCTCCACAAACGATCTCTGCTTGGTCTTTGGATACCAACCACAACATCAACGCTACCGTATGTAACAGGAATCGGATTCATATCAAATGAATGTCCAAACTAAGTCTAGTTTACATCTGCTCTATACCTGGGTAGCCGCTATAGTTCTACCATCAGCTACCTTTATGGTAAATTCAGAACTTAAGTCAGTAGGCACTACCCCTCGCAGATTACTAAACTTATTGGATACTTAGCTTCTATCGGCACCCGAATCAAAAATACCGAGGAGAAACAACCATTTCTGTCAGTTTTCCTTCTTCTTGAGCCTTAGATAGTTTCTATTGAAATACACATATTGTCCTCACTCATAATATCTATTTGTTCTTCTTATGGCTGAGGTGATTTGGCCGGGATGTTCACACAACGATTCTTAATGGCATGACCGAATTTCCTACAACGCTCACAAATGTTCTTATTGCATGGCCTATTACGACGCTAGATGCACTTGTTGCAAGCGGAACACAAGAGGTAATGGATGGGGTCATCACGACCCCTTGTCAATCGATCATACGCCAAATGTAGTCAACCAGGAAAATCCAATTTGAATCCCACCATTGGGAACCGTAACATACGTGAAGCATGATAAATACCAAATGAAAGGAAAGCTAGGATGTTCAATCTGCCAAAACTCTAAGTCTTAAGGTCAATCCAATGATTAGAAAATACATGTGTAGAGAGTATCATCACTTCGTTACTACTTTTCGAGGACCTCGCATGTTGTAGATAGATAGTATTGCATGATCACTTAAATGCTAGAAAGATCAACGTCTCATAGAGACTAAGACTAATGCCATAATATGAATCTCATTAAGGCTCGAGGTAGATGAAAACTTTCATACAAGTAGAAATGAAGGATTGTTTCCATATCAATAGTGAAGTTTTATGGGAATCGAGACTCTCATGTCCCAAGGTATAGAAATGAAAATTTCTATGACCGTTATCACCCGACAGAGTTTGCCAGACTTCTTATGCACGACAAATTACAATTACGTGTGCACCTGTAATGGTAATTTGCTTTGCTTGGTCACCCCTGGTTCCTCCTATCCAAGCTAACATACCATGTCAAGTACAAAGTGTTATCAATGATAGAAGTATCAAAGATATTGCATTAAGCCAAAGGTCAATTAACCAAGGTTGTACGAAGGAATCAGTAAGTAAACATTCACTTGGGCAAGAAACCGTCGATGTACTCAGGTTAGAAAGGTAAGATAGTATTATCGTAAGTAAACCCTGATAAGTTGTCTCCCAATGTCTATGATGATCGCCGGTGTAGCCATTTCCTGCTCCACTAGGCAGTGAAGAGAAGTGGCAAGGTAATGTAAAGAAAGTATGACAGAAATAGCTCTCGTTTGAGAAAGCATTCAACAGGAGGCAGAACATGCTCCCGATGAACCATTCAAGTCAGGTACCAAAGGTATTGTATCCGATTCCGAAAGGTATGATGTAAAAGGTACAGTAAATCATTAATTGTAATTAACGTTCTTGTGACTCACAGTAACATGAAGTCACCCGCGCTAAGGAACAGGCGCTAACAACAGGAATCAGGACGAACTGGCCTTTTCCCCTAGACTTAGCATAAGAAGATGAAGACACCATTCTATAGTCGAACGCTCACAGGAATTGCCAAAGAAACAGTTCTCAAGCAAGCAAAACAAGCAAGTCCAGCAAGGCAAAGCAAACAAGGCCAGCTAACAAATCTAAACGTGTCTATATGCGTGTAACTAAGGCATCAGGCTATAGTCTAAATGCAATGCAAATGAAATGCAATTTTTATTTAGTTCGCTTTAATCTTTGGCTCTGATACCAATCTGTCACACCCTCAATTTCCACGAACGGGGTATTACCGTTAGGCGTGTGACTTCCATTCACCTGCTATGTATGTATGCCCCGGCCATGGGTACCAAACCACAGTACAGTAAAACAGGCTAACCGTTCACCACCGTTTGACCTCCAGTCAAGCTAGCGCGACTAGCCCGGGCGGGGTTTGTCAAACACAGTAGATCTACTAGCAATCACCTCGCTAATACCATATAATGGTCCGAATGAGGCGTAGTGGTATCACCATAGTACACAAGTATATGCAGTATTACTAATCTAAAGTATCATACAGTTATGAAAAACAGCATGTTTCTTCCCCCCCCCCCCCCCAAAAGAGAGTATAGTATGCAAGTGGGGCTGTAAACTCACCTTAAAAAAAGCTACCAGAAATTAACAGAAAGAACACGAAATTATGATTTCCAAGAACTGGATTAACGTATAGAATCATGTTACTAACTAAGTCTTAATTATAAGTAAATAGTTACGCGCTCTCGTTCATCAGACACACAACCCAAAATCCCATGCGTGCTTTATATCACATGTCGTTAGTAATTGTATTTATCACTTGTAATGTTTTAAAGAAGGTTATATTTTTATGAAAAGTCATGTTATAAATCTGTTTTATCAAAACATAATGTTTGTGAAATGGCAGTAGTTATTTGCACCAATTATGATTTTTATCGCATCGTTTGATATACATATAATGTATATAGAATTTTAATGCATTCACGCACTACATGCATTCAACCACCCGAACGACAACCCATAATATTCATTGGAACCTCTCGGCCAAACAAATAAAGTTATTTGCACCCACATTACAACATGCATATACATGATTTCTCACACATATACATGCAATTTAACCACAGAAAGCACCCACACTTTAATCGAATACAGACACACGGCAGAAATACATGTACACACCAAAACATAACCATGAAGAACACACATACAAGAACACGTGATGCACAATTCACATACAACACACTGGAAACACACACAAAGAAAAATATATGCATGCTCTCGTAAGAACACACACACAAAGAGGGAATATATGCATGTTCTCGTAGGAACACACACTGCCATATACATACTTCCATATACATGCATGCTTATACAATTAAGGCACCATTGGTCAACACACACACACGTCTACACACCCACGCACACCATAAACATACACACAAAACCCATCACACACCCTCGAGGAACACACACACTTAACACAGAAAACACACACAAGAAGCGACGCAACCGAGACCCGAAACAAGGAGATAACCACCCGGAAACAAAACCGCATCTAAACCGTAACCCAAACCCGAAGCCATAACAGACGCACATGGTTAAAGATCGAGATTCATACCAAACCGGGTACGGAGTTAATCCGGTCGTTGTTCACTGTCGCGGGGTACCCACGGTTGGAAACGAAAAGCGTTGTTTGGTTGCGCTACAGATTGATCACTGAGGAGGCTGCCGTGCGTCAGGGTGACGTGAACCGTAAGTTGTTGAAGAGATGGGGCTGCCGTTGAAGGGAGCTTCTAGGGTTTATCTTTCAAGGGAGAAGGAACCGAATGGGGTTACGGGAGTGTTTATATGACTGCTTCCATACTTTTGCAACTTGTCACAATTGGCCCTTCTACTTGATTTAGTTGACATTTCATGTTAACGAAAATATGACGAAACGACTTAGATACGAAAAGTTAGGGTTTTGTCGCTAACATGAAAACACGGGGTGTCACATCTCTTTAACACCTAGCCTCTCGCACCACCAATATTGTCCGCTTTGCCCACGAGAAGCTCACGGATTTGCTTTTGGTTGCCCGGGTGAAAACATCCCAGGGAGGTCACCCATCCCTGGATTTGCTGTCATCTGAGCACGCTTAACTGTGGAGTTCTCCTCTCATCCACAGCCAATACGCCCAAAACGCGTTGGTGATATTAGAGACCAGACGTTTCTTATGAACCAGAAATCTCTCTTGTCCACGGCCTATGTGGGATTTATGTAGGGTGTCACGATCACCCCCCTTTGGACTCATCGTCCTCGATGAACCCGAGAAGTCACCATCTTTGGTGAGATGTCCCACATCGCGAATGGCATAGGAGTGGCTCTGATACCATTCTTTAACATCCGGCCTCTCGCACCACCAATATTGTCCGTTTTGCCCACGAGAAGCTCACGGATTTGCTTTTGGTTGCCCGGGTGAAAACTCCTAGGGAGGTCACCCATCCCTGGATTTGCTGTCACCTGAGCACGCTTAACTGTGAAGTTCCCCTCTCATCCACAGCCAATACGCCCAAAACGCGTTGGTGATATTAGAGACCAGACGTTTCTTATGAACCAGAAATCTCTCTTGTCCACGGCCGATGTGGGATTTATATAGGGTGTCACAATCATTTTGGTTGAAATTTACATCCACCAATAGATGAAATTACATGGAAGGTTGGACTCTAAAGTGTCATCAACATTCTATTGATGCAAAAAAAGGACGTGGAGCTTTTTGTCACGACCTGCCTAAAATCAAATAGTGTATCTCGAATTCCGGAAGTTTCCGGAAACATACGGAGGCATATAGGGTTGTCCGGAAGTCTCCGGAACAGCCTAAAACGTGTTGGACCTTGAAGGAACACAAGTGGGTATCCAAACAGCCTTGAATCATCAAGAATGATCAAGATATTCACTGAAATATCTAGGAGTTGGGTTCTCATGAAAGGTTAGAATGACCTTCAAAGATCTATCAAAATATCATATAATATTGTATTATTAGAAAACTCTAGATCAAGAATGATCTAGATACATGAGACAAGTATAAATAGGTGATGAAGTCCTCATTTGTAAGCACCCAAATCCATACAAGTCTAGTGTAAAGCACTTGTAAAGCACACTTGTAAACTACCTTGTAAGCAATACAAAGTCATTTGTATTACGAGCTTGCAAACGCTTCCGCATCGTAACTTGAATTGTTACTTCGTTTGGGTCACAAAGGCTGAACTTAGAAGGATTCTAAATGCCGCACGAGAGTCGAATAAATCACTCCGTGACATTTGCTCACTAACACCAATCTCATTTCTTGATTACATTGTAAGAAGTATTGGATTAACTAACCAATTATGTTGAGCTTTCTTGATGAAATGTGAAACTCTAATAATTTGTTTAATTAATGTAATCGAATGGTCAACTTAGATCTGTTTGGCTTTTGAAAAACAAATAAATCCGTATTTTTTGTTTGTTTGTTAAATTATAATGTTGTTTTCATTTTGAATTTGCTTAGTTTCAAGATTCACGTGTTATAAACCATCGTTTAATGCTTCATATTGTAGATGAATCCGTTCACCTAATTCCGTTGACTAGAAAAGTCAGCTCTTGAATCTTCTCAAGACCACTAAGGTTTTTCTTCTTGTCCTATCACCATGGCAGGCAACCAGCACCGGCCAACACAGTCGGCAATCGATCCACCACAATCGATCTCCTTTCATTACTTCCTTCCTCTCCCCGCACTATCCAATTCATCCATCATCGTCATACACCCATGCTACACCTCCGAAACAATATCATTTACTCTTTCTTATTTTTTATTTTCTTGATGCTCGTTTTATGTCATGCTATTTTACATGTGTTTTGATATAATTTAGAAATTTAGCCGGCGCATGCAGCTCGTGACGTCCTTACACTATGGGTTGGCATTAAGGTGGTTAGGTAGCATTGCGACGTAAACAAAAATCAATTTAAAAAAAATCATTTTATGTCGATACATTAGATTAAACACAACTACCTGTAAAGTTGTGAATATACTTTGATAAAATTCAAAATCCTATAAGACAACCAATTAAGAAATTAACATTGAAACATCGAATAATAACAAACCGTTCACAGAATCAACATTGTATACAACTTTTTACGTTGATAAAACTTATATAAAAATCAAAACCATCAAAACTTTTAACACCGAAATGACACATTTGTTGGAGAAGTTAGTAATAAAGAAAAAATGAAATAATTTTTTTTAAATAATATAAACAAAGCAAGAGAAAACTTGATAACAAAATTATGTTTTAAAAAGAAAAAGACGCAAAAGAAATACAGAGGTAGTAGACCATATTCGAACTCGAGTAAAATAGCATGACATAAAACGATATCATAGGTGGCAAACATAGAAAAGGTAATTGACCAACAGACAATTAGTCTACGTTGTGATAACTCTAACTAAAATAATATAGAACATAAAGCAAAAGTCGGTGATTTCGTATTAGCAATCAACCTTGCTATATGTGATACAATAAATATTATTCATTTTTGTTGTGGTGATTTCATTTAATAACAACAAAAAAACCTGATAAAAACGAAAATAACTAACCTAATTTACGAATGGAGTTGCAGAGGGCGACAATTTCTTAGGAGACGAACACTCTGTCGAATCCGCAACCGTGTGCTGCATCAAACCTCAGAAAAAATCAACAAAAAACCAAAGTTCAAGGCTAAATAACTTTAATCTGAATGACATTGTACAATTACAACAAAGATCTAGGAGGATGTAATTGAAAGTTATGTAAATAGCATCATAGTATGTTTGTTCCAATAATATTGTTATTTACAGTATTCATATGCAGTAGTGTTAGGAAAAGATATTTTACTAACCTTTCTGCAGCACACATCATTCACCATAGTGAGACGGTGCATGTGTCTGGTTTTGCCATTTTCCCTTTTTCAGTTTCACCATATCAAAGCTGAATTAAAAAACCAGCTAAATATAAAGCAAGAAAATCAAGCAAATAGTAGTCTATGATATCTCATAACATCAACAATCTATGAAAAAATACAACCAGCAGTAAATTTACCTTCACGTCAAGAAACCAGAGGGACCATGAGAATCTAAAAAATAAACAATAATACAATCGGTCAACATTCATCTACAAAAGACGATAGTAAAGCCATGCCTACCTTCCCGTTTGACTGTTTTCCAACCCAAATAGAGCTGTTTTCATTCTTCAAACAGCCCTCCACTTACACTAATGGGCAAATAAATCATTGCTCTCTCTCTCATTAGCCACAAGATGGTCCTGTGAAAAGATTGACATCAACAACAAGAAGTTATTTGTTTAAAAGTGAGTTAATTTATTTTCTGAAAACTAGGGAATGTAGTATTGAGAAACAATTTAACACTTAAGATGAACGCTCGTTTAGAGAAAATCAAGCAAATAGTAATCTATGATAGCTCATATCATCAACAATCTATGAAAAAAAATTACTAACAACAATAAATTTACCTCACATCAAGAAACCAGAGGGATCATGAGAATCTACAAAATAAACAAAAAAAAAAAACAATCGGTCAACGTTTAACTACAAAAAACAATAGTAAAGTCATGCCTACCTTCCTGTTTGACAGTTTTCCAACCCAAACAGACCCGTTTTCATGCTTCAGACTGCCCTCTACTGACATTAATGGGCAAAGAAATCGTTGCTTTCTCTTCCTTTTGCCACAAGATGATCCTGTGAAAAGATTGACACCAACAACAACTTATTAGTTTAAAAGTGAGTTAATTTATTGTCTGAAAACTGGGGAATGTAGCATTGAGAAACAATTTAACACTTAAGATGAACGCTCGTTTAAAGAAGAATGGGTAACTTAAACCAAAATTAAGAATGAAACGTCAGGCTCTTGAGTAAGCAATTAGGTTTTGTTCAAGCCCATTCCGATCATCAACCGTGTTCTTTCTTGATCAAACCTCACAAAAAATCAACAATAATATTCCAGGTTAAACACGAAATCACGAGTGATATTATTGAATAAAAACTTGATAAAAAAGGAAATAACTAACCTAATTTACCTATGAATTCGCAGAGTCGACAATTTCTTAAGAGAGAACACTCTGTGGAATCCGCAACTGCGTTCGAAGCTAAATGACTTCAATCCGAACGACATTATTGAAAAAAAATCATAATCAGCCTGATAAAACGAAAACAACTGACCTAATTTGTGTACGTAGTCCGCATCCGTGTTCTTCATCAAACCGCAGAAAAAATCAACAAAAACCCACAATTCGAGGCAAATGGCTTCAATCCGAACGACATTATTGAAGAATTTTCATTAATGGATGATTACATGTACAGAAGACGATCAAATCATTGAATCTATAACTTGTTGTGTGTGTGTGTGTGTGTGTGTGAGGAAGAACAAATGGACGAGAATATCAGAGGAGATTTGGAGGGAAATGTGTTACGGGTGTGTGGTTTTATAACGAGAATCCGAGATATAAGATTTGTAAATCATAACACAAAGATACGATTATTGCTTTATAAGATTCTATATATTTTACCGTTGTGGTATTTTTTTATTTTTTTTTATTCAAGACATTTTATGGTAATGTGAAAATCATAAAAATGTTTATTAAACTAGCTGAGTTTCAATACGCGCGTTGCGCGAAATTGTCTTTTCTTTTTTTTCGTTCGTTGTTTTCTGTTAGATGGTTGTTGCACTTTAACCATTGAAATGTATCCGTTTAGATAGTATAATCTATCAACGTTTAAAGCCCATAAAGAAACGTTAATACAAAGCCTCATACACATTCAAAGTAAAACAACTACCCACAACATCATGGGGATGGCAATGGATTCATTAGGTTCTCAGATGAGGGTACCATCATCATCACCGAACTGATTTAAACCAAATGATTACAAAACAGTTTTCGCAAAGAAGCCAACAAGTTCTCAGATGATTGCGTCATCGTCATCGAACAAAAACAACGTTCTAAACATTCAAAAAGAGACCCAAAATAACAAAGATAACGACATAGATGGAGTAAGTGGGTTCGAGCCGTCCTCATCATCATAGAACGACTTGGAAAACCACATCTTATCGATTCTCAGGTGAGGCTTTCCTCATCATCATCGAACGAAGCAACAAAGGCCCAAATTCCAGATTTGCAACATTGAAAAAATAACCCCAAATAACATATCTAATAAGCCCTCAATCAGACACCGTTGAAAGCAGCCATCCAACACGGCCGACAGGCTCCAAGGTGGAGTGCAGAGGTGGTTAGACCACCACCATCAAGGCTAAACGCCGCCGAAAGCAGCCTCAAAGCTCGTGGACCCCGTAATATTACCAACGTCGGCGATCAAAACGCATCATCAAAAACCTAATTAGGGCTCTCAGACGTGTCAGGTGCCATCATCATCGAGCAAAAGATGCGTAGAATGGGACCTGAGGATCACGCGGACGCCACCGAAGGCGGTCGACAGACCGCCGGTGGCATCTAAGTCAACCGATCTAAGGCAGCCTCAGCCTTGTGGAAACCACTGATTCTGCTGGTGGATCGAATATTGCAATCGTATTGTTGCCGTTTATCGAATTTGTGATGCGGAATCTCATAAACCCGTTGATGATTTCAAGTGAAGATCTATTGCAAGATGAAATATATGATGATGAATGAATGATAAACAATTCAAGAACACATATTCATAAAATTTTTCATTCATTCATATGTATGATTGCTAGAAGATTACAAGGGAGTTTGCAAGAGGTTTCTCTCTCACACACACTCAACCTTGAATTCTCTAGTTAGACTCAATTGTTAGTGATTGTTCTGATGTTTGAATTTTTCTCATGTTAGAGTATAAATGACTACACTTAGTCATTTATACTCTTTACAAAAATAAGAAAAAAATTACATTTAAGCACAAATGATTAAACAAATATAGTTCTAAGTCTGATAAATTCTCTATTGATGATGCGTGACTGTCGGGTGCTGACGTCATTCGGGAGGACCGCTGATGTTGACTGTTGACTTTGACCACGGTTGACCAAGTTTGACTTTGGTCAATTTTCTTCGTTTTGATCATATCTTTAGCATATCTTCACCGGGTCGGTTTTGGTAATCATCATGAGATTCGGCACTTAGGTTTTGGTAAGTATCATCTTCAAATAGTCCAACAAACCTGCACCACCATCCATTGACGACGGCGAAACATGAATCCACCGGAGCCGCAAACACCGAGCAAAAGATGGAAAGAACCGGACCTGAGGATTACACAGACGCCACCAAAAGCGGTCGACAGACCGCCAGCGACATCAGAGCCCACAGATCTAAGCCACTTTAAACACGCACCACCATCAACAGACGGCGACGATAGACGGCTCCATTGGAGCCGCCACCCACAAACAAAACCATCGACCACTAACCGCCGACATAGGCGTCTCTTGGCCGACAGAAGGGTGAGGCGGCGCAAGCGTGGAAAAAAAACCTGAGACACAATCGCCGTAGGAAGAGACGCGTGAAACGATGGCATCACAGGGTTAGAGGACGGTCACCGACCGCAAAGGGGCACCCATGGAAGAAACCGCCACTGCCTAACATCTCTTCACCTTTAAAGCACAAGCACAGTAACCGAGGCGAATGCGAAATACCGAAAGTACCCCCAAATCACTGTTCATGGCACTTCTTTTTTCATATATCGGATAATAATTCATTTTTCTATTTACAATTTATTAGGATTATAAATTCTTCTATTTCATGAAACTTAAAAACTTTACTTAGCATCTTGTTAAAGATTGACAGAAATAACATTTTAATTTGTCACCGCTACAACAAAACATTTACTAACGCCATCTATACTCACTTATATCATCACTTGTCATCCCCTTATGATTTCGTCATTGTTCTTTTTTTGTCTCCTGCAATTGCATTATTATTTAGATTTTTTAGTTTTTACATTAAAAAAGAGAGATTATTATAAGGTAAGTTTTCAAAATCTATGGCTTGTTTTGATAACCAAATGTAAAAAATAAATGTATTCAATTTTATTGTTTATTCTTAAAGTTCTTAACTGAACTTCATACTCAAATTTATTTTTTGGATTTGAGAAGTTAAAGCAGCATAGCACAAATGAATTTTACTTTTTCTACCTATCAGTGACAGATCGAGAATACTTACACTGGGGGCCAAATGCATATTATTTTAGAATGGCTCACGCAAACTGTTGAAATAGGCCGGGTTAAAAAAGTTATATTAATTCGTATAAAATTTAACGGATTATGAAACCACATTTCGGTAACATTACAGGTAACCAACAACAACAATATACCAACCGCACATAATTTTATGATGTTATAGTATCTAACATCATAAGTCTCGACCGGATTGATACATATGGGCTCATGCGCTTCCTGTTTTTTGTAATAATCGACAATAAACAATTACTAATAACTAAATATGTCAAATACAATCTAAACAAAAACAAATAATAGGAATAAATCAATAGCGTGAAACAACTGACTGTATATGCGATTTCAATTTTATAATCGATTCTTCACAAAAAGAGTAAATATACTATAATACTAACATGATTTGAATATTCAAACATGAGAAAATATTAAAGTATAATAATACATATACAAACAACTTTCTTTAAAAAGCAAAATAAAAATCATAAAGGTTTAAACATAAAAAGATATCAAAGTTTAATTATTAATCTCAAACTTGAAATCAGACTATGAAACCTTGGGTGCCTTAGACAAAAATATTTGGGTGCATTAATCAATTTCATCCTTATATAAACTCTATCATTTGTAGTTGAATGGGGCCTAGTGTCACGACCCCCCAAAATACAGATCGCAACCCCTTACTTTTAAGCGATTAGGGGCCCTTTCGAAGCACAAGGCTGCCCGGAAGACTCCGGAACAGCCCACACAATTCTGCAGCAACATGGCAGCATTGGAAGGCTCTAGAATATCCGACAAAAGACTAGAAAACGTGGCTCAAAGGGATGTCATGAAGAACTAACAAGTGCAGCCCTAAAGGACCCCGGAAATCTCTAGAAAACACTACCATGTTCAAGCCATGGAAAGATCATGAAAGGAGCTAGATAGTTCTATGGAAATATCTAGTGCTAGATATTTCTAGTACACATATAAAATATTGTATACATGCATCTAGATATAGAACAATCTAGAATCCATGTAACTAGTATAAATAGGTTGGTGGTGCCTCATTTGCACACACCTAAGTTCCTTGTAACTCAAAACCTTGTCTCGTAATACAAGCTTAATACTTGTGTTGTAATACACATCACGAGCATTCTACTTGCATACAACAAATCTAACGTTCCCCTACAAAGACTTCCGCTGCATAAACCGTCCATTTGAGATCAAGAAGGCTGACTTAGAATGAATCTAAGTGCCGCACGTGAACTGAACAAATCAGTCCATGACAAGTGGTATCAGATCCAGGTTGATTTATTGGGATGGCATCTAATCCAGAAAAAGTTGTAGTTGCAAGCGTTGCCGGAGACGAGACCTGTGGGCGGGAGGATACTCGTAAAGGTGACAAGAGGACTCGAAGCATGTCTAAAGACTTGGTTGCAAGCATGGACAAAAGAGTTGAAGATGTCGAGACAGCATTGTCCGAATTCAAAAATGAAATCGATGAATTCAAGGCTGAAGTCGATATCTTCAAAACACACACCTACGACTCTTTGCAACATGTTGAGTCGTTAGGCAATGACTTCAATGAAATGAGAAGCGATCTCAAACTCGCCCTCTCCTTGATAAAGAAGGATATGGAAGAGGCATTTACAAGGGAGTTGGGTCAACTCAAAGCCAACTTTGAGAGAGAAATCAAAGACTTGCAAACCGAACTAAGTGTTTGCAAGCGTGCACTAGCAACTGGAGATGACAACATAATCCATGCCTCTACAAAGGTAGACATCCCCAAACCATCACCATTCGTTGGCAAACGAGAGGCGAGGGCTGTGGATGACTTTCTTTGGGAGATGGAGCAATACTTTGAGGCCATCGATATTGTCGATGACGCCAAGAAGATAAAGACGGTGACTCTTTACTTGAAGGAGACCGCAGCTTTATGGTGGCGATGAAAGCACATGGAAATGGATAAAGGTACGTGCACCATACAAACGTGGACTGATTTCGTAAAAGAAATCAAGAAACAATTTTATCCGGAAAACGCTGAACACGGAGCAAAGATCCGGCTTCGCAATCTAAAGCAAAAGGGTAGCATCAAGGACTACGTCAAAGATTTCACTACCCTTGTGTTAGAAATTCCGGACTTGTCACCAAAGGACTCTCTCATATACTTCATTGATGGCTTACAAACATGGGCAAGAACCGAGCTTGAACGAAGAAATGTTCAAGACCTGTCCTCAGCCATCATTGTTGCTGAAAGCTTAATCGACCATAATGAAAGGCGATCACAAAAACCCACCATTATGGAGGATAACGAAGGAAAAGGTGGGGGAGCAAGACCCCACAATTATAACCAAAATCAAAATCGAAGATAAGATAATCAACGACCACCAAAATATGGAAAGGAGGGGCAAATAATCAAAGGCTGTTTCCTTTGCGATGGACCGCACAATGCGCGCGATTGTCCGAAAAAGGCTAGACTAACAGCCTTGATCAGATCTGATGACGAACCATAAGAACCAGAAGAGGTTCGCCTAGGAGCAATGCAACTTCAACTACTTAATACTTTAAGTACAGTTGAAAGCAATCCCTTGGTGATGGCAAACCAATCAAACCCAACCACAATCAAAGACAACTTGAAGACAAGATCAAAGGGTCTTCGGCTCGTAAACATGGAAATAAACGGGCAACTTGTGAAAGCGTTGGTTGACACCGGAGCAAGCCATAATTTCATCTCACCTGAAGAGACTCGAAGACTTGGCTTAAGGATCACCACGCAAGAAGGATGGATCAAGGACGCCTTCGGGAACGCCAAACCAATAGAAGGAGCAGCATGGGGCGTAAAGACAAAGATCGGTACGTGGGCAGGGAAGTTGCACTTCTCAGTCGTTCCACTAGACAACTATGATATCATACTGGGAATGGACTTCTTCCGAAAAGCAAAAGCCTGTCCAGTAACATTCCTAAACACCATGTACATCATCAAAGGAGATCAGGTGCACACAATTACCTTGGAGCCGGATACAAGGCGTCAAGGCAAAACCATCTCTATTTTGCAACTCATGAAGACAACTCATGGGGCATCAAGGCAACACGACGAGGACGTCGTGGCATTAGGTGGGGGAGAATGTCATGCAGATCGCAACCCCTTACTTTTAAGCGATTAGGGACCCTTTCGAAGCATACAAGGCTGCCCGGAAGACTCCGGAACAGCCCACACAATTCTGCAGCAACATGGCAGCATTAGAAGGCTCTAGAATATCCGACAAAAGACTAGAAAACGTGGCTCAAAGGGATGTCATGAAGAACTAACAAGTGCAGCCCTAAAGGACCCTGAAATCTCTAGAAAACACTACTATATTCAAGCCATGAAAAGATCATGAAAGGAGCTAGATAGTTCTATGGAAATATCTAGTGCTAGATATTTCTAGTACACATATAAAATATTGTATACATGCATCTAGATATAGAACAATCTAGAATCCATGTAACTAGTATAAATAGGTTGGTGGTGCCTCATTTGCACACACCTAAGTTCTTTGTAACTCAAAACCTTGTACTCGTAATACAAGCTTAATATTTGTGTTGTAATACACATCACGAGCATTCTACTTGCATACTACAAATCTAACGTTCCCCTACAAAGACTTCCGCTGCATAAACCGTCCATTTGAGATCAAGAAGGCTGACTTAGAACGAATCTAAGTGCCGCACGTGAACTGAACAAATCAGTCCGTGACACTAGGCACCCCTTAAATATACATCGCATCCATCTATGCTGTCAATTAAATTGAATATATCTAACCTCTAATGTTAGGTGTTTTATCTGTGTGCAAATTCCATACATCTTTCAAAAATGCACACATTATTGTTCTTTTTAAGAAACTAAAACAAAAAGTATATATCAGATATCTATTAAAATGCTAAATAAATTATCAGTGTCATGAAATTAAATTTGACTCGTAGACTAATACTTTAAACATATATACTTACAAGATCAACACATAATATAAACCTAACTTCAACTTTACAAAACACATATAGAAGCTTTACAGATTATTATAAAGCTATACAACTAGAAACTGATCCCTATTAATAAAGTTATAACCCACTAGTCACTTCTATAAACTTTAGTTACATCTTGCTAGTTACTAGGAAATAAAAGTTGTAATAGGAAGTTAGTAGCAATCCACAAGAAAAAAAGGACCAAATTTAGAAATTAACGATAAATCCAGGGACACTACTTATAATTCACTCAAAAAAAAACTTTAGTGTTCAACCCCCTACAATTCTGCTTCAATCGGATTTCATATCCCTGTTACAGTTTTGTGATTCTCTGATTATTATATGTTCTAATAATCATAATATCATATTGATCATGAAATATTGAAATCAATGTGATGCTTCCATTCCACAGACATTAACACCCAAAGATATGTCCTCCATTGTTATAGCAAAGGTATTTGCTTTTCTCATCGGTTACAATATTCTTCATCAATGGTCATCAATAACTTTTTGTTAATAATCCTACTATAGAAACTGGTACAGCTTCTGTAGCAAGAGGTTTTCAGGCCTGAAGTGTATATCTTGGTGACATAATTCAAGAAACTTGATGCCCCCGTGTGGTGTGTTCGATTAAATGCTTAGCAGGTGAGTTTTTCATTTTATTATTGAATTTAGTCAAGTAATTGAATTGGTTTGGTTATATTAGCAATGCCACCTTAATTAGATAAGTAATAGTTCGGCAATTTGGTTGTATTGGCCATCAGCTTCAAGGTTATCCACTGTGATAAATGGGCTTATTTGGTAGGATAGAGTCTTTGAGGGGGTTGAATTACTTAAGAAGTTAATCCAAAATAATAAATGGAATACTTACACAAATGCATAGAAAGTTAAAATAAGATCTCATAATGACACTAATTAGTATGATGCAGTTCAAATTGTGCATCCTTTGTATAGAACTATAGAAGTGATAATTTATGCAAAACACACACTGGTAATACAAATATAAAGCATAATAGTGGTATTGAAAAGGAATGACGATCACTAATTATCATTTGCTAGCATTTCTGAGGACTTATGTGGCATCTCTTCCTTTTCTTTTCGTCTTGGAAACTCTCACCATGACTGCAATGTATATCATGTCAATGGCTACCTCTGCAAACATAAAAAGCTTATATCTCCATTGCTTCTTGAATAACAAGATTCCAATACCACCCCAAAACCCTGTTGCTACGCCACACATTACACTTAAATAAAACCATTTGTCAGGCTCATCGTCATCTTCGTATTTGTTCTTGCTTGTTGTGGTGGTTGGGTCTTCATGATTGGAGCAAGTATTTGGCAGAGGTGCACCACAGAGAGCCATGTTACCAGCATATATTGATGGGTCATTAAGCGTTTGCAATTGATTTCCTGTTGGAATTCTTCCTGACAAGTTGTTGTGCGACAAATTCATATGGCTCAGAAAGTTCAACGCTGCTATGCTTGGAGGGATTATTCCGGTAAGTTTGTTGTTTGAGAAATCGAGGGAATTTAACGCCTTCATGTTTCCAATGCTCTCTGGGATTCTCCCACTGAGGTGATTATGAGACAAATTGAGACCCACCAACAAAGTAAGTGCAGTTAGCTCAGGAGGGATTTCTCCTATAAATCTATTACTTGAAAGGTCCATGTTAAAAACTAAATAAAGAGTTTTTGTAAATTCAAGGTTCATTCCTTTTATGACCTGAATCACATTCTCATCAGAACTAGAACTTCCATTACGAATATCTAGTTGCTTTTTCTCAATCAACCCATTCAACTTTCCAAAACAATGAGGGATGGATCCTGTTAAGTTGTTGTGTGCGACATCCAAAATTTGAAGATATGAACAATTGCACAAAGCTTGAGGTATTCCTCCTGTGAAGGTGTTTTTATGCAACCTGAGAACCATCAAATATGTAAGATTTTCTCCAATCCATTTTGGTATGTTACCAGAGAATTCATTATTTCCCAAATCCAAAACTGTTAAGAATCTTAAATTCCCTAAATCTCGAGGAAGCTCACCACTGAAATTATTGTCATTTAGTTTTAACCATGCCAATGATGAAGAAATATTTCCTAAAGAACTTGGAAGGACTCCAGACAACCTATTAGAACTAAGTAGGAGCATACTCATCTGTTGTAGATTCTCTATACAGTCGGGAATATTTCCAGATAACCTATTCCCGGAAAGATCAAGAAGTGTTAGGCTTCTTGTTCTGCACAGTGGCCTTGGAATTGATCCATTAAAAAAGTTATCTTGTACAAGCAAAGACCCTAAAAACCCACTGAATGGAAGGTTTATCAAAGATCCACTGAGTTTGTTGTGAGAGAGATCTATGTAAGAAATGATGGGCATCTTAAGCAACCATGTTGGTAGAAGTCCATATAGGCTAGCATTAGACAACACCAACTTCTCAAGCTTCCTCTGTGTTTGCAACCACTGTGGAAATCCATTTACAATCTTGCAAGAACCAAGTAGAACATTTTTCAGTTGGAATGGAGGTATCCACTCACGTGAGATATTGAAGATCAATTTATGATTAGAAGTTGTATCCAAGTACTCCAGCGCTGTGAGGTTAGCGAAATGGGCTTCCAAAACCCCGCCTTCTAAAGAATTGCTAGACACATCTAAAAAGGTTAGTTTGGAGAGTTGCCCAATTGAAACTGGAATATTCCCATTTAACGAGTTTGAAGAAACTGAAAATGTTTTTAACGAAGCCAATCTTCCTAGAGATGCTGGGATTGGACCTGTTAACCGGTTTGACCGCAAAAGCAACTGAGTTAAACCTGTTAAACTTCCCAATGATTCTGGGATGGATCCATTAAATTGATTTTCATAAAGGTGAAGTTTGGTGAGTGCTCCAAGGAATGTTGGAATGGGACCGGTTAAATTGTTATAAGCTAGATCTAATACTTCTAATGATCTTAATCTCTCTAAAGCTTTAGGGATTGAACCTGTCAAACTATTTGACATGAGACGTAAGACTTTTAAATTGGTTAGTCTTCCAAGAGATTTTGGAATTGAACCGTTTAATTGATTCCCATTTGAAGCCAACATCTCTAAAGCATATGGGAACATTCTGATGTGTTTGTTGATGGGCCTTCCAATTCTTCTCCAAATAATTACCAGAGATGCTCAATTCTTTCAAATGACACTGTCTCCAGATTCCAACTAGCTCAATGTACTCAAAGTTATTATAAGAAACATCGAGCTTTAGAAGGTTAGACATGACAGGAATTGATGAGTTCAAACTGTTTTCTGAAAGGTCAAGGACTCTTAGGGAAGTAATGTTCCTTAATTCCGATGGAAATCTACCGTCAATTGAATTTTCGCTAAGGTCAAGATATTGTATGTTAGAATGAGCACTGATATTAACATAAGTGGGTGAAAAAGGGGCATTATGAAGCCTACACCTTGACAAATGCAATTCCAATAAAGAAGGGATCATGTTTAGCAACTTTACAGAGTTCCATGCGAGACTAATATTATAAGATGAAAGATCAAGGAATGTTAAGGATGTCATGTTCTGTAAAAAGGGTGGGAGTTGACCTTGGAAAAAGTTTGAGCTAAGATCCAGATGTTCAATGTGGGAAGTATTTTACTTGAATTAAGATGAAGACCAAGATCAACATTAGAAAGTCTACACCCACTCAAACTTAAATATGTTAACGAAGGAAGCACATACAACACCGTATCAATATTTTTTGCTTGAAAAAGCTCCACTTGATCCAAGTCAAGATGCTGGAGTGAGGAAAGGCCAGAAACCCATGTCATATCATTTGAGCGGAGCATTTGATCAACTGAAGATGAACTTAGATCAAGAACCCTCAAATTGGAAAGATTTCCAATGTGATGGGGAATAATACCACTAAAACCTGCATTAGATAGATTGAGGTAACTTAACTGTTTCAAGGATCCTATGAGTTCAGGGATTCGACTTCCTTTGAAATAATTCCCACTCAAATCAAGATGTTTCAGATGCCTTAACTCAGCCAAATATGCGTTCACCTTATCCCCTACTAAGTAGTAATCGTCCCCGAGGTAATTATTAAAAGGCCTCATGTAATTTCCCTTGAGTTGAAGGCTCACAACAGTTCCACTGGCACCATCACAAAGGACTCCTTTCCATGAGCAACAATTAGTGCCAACCCATGATGAGAGCACTTTGAAGTCATCTTTGATGCTGTGTTTGAACTCGAGCAGTGCTAGTCTCTCTCGTTCATTGCAGCTTGCTGTCGAATTTTGAGCACCCAAACATGTATATGTGGGTGCAACCAAAAAAATATACAAGAAAATGAGATGAAGCCCTGAAACCCACTGATTTCCCATTATTCAAACTACGTTAGCCAGAAACTGACTTACAGAATGAGAAGAAATACGAGTTCTTATAATGAACAAACTACCTTAATTAATAGTTATTTTATTATTACCAATCAACTTTAGTCAATAATTCCAAGTGGTTATGGCCCATGGAAGACCTTTTCTTTTCTGAGGTAATTATTAATTTATTATTTCTAGCCAACTATATTCAACAAGTCCCCAATGTATAAGACTTTTCTGTTGTGTTCATACAGAAGAAGTTATTCATGAAACCCAGTTGTTTACCTGTTGATGTAGTTCTCTAGTGTACACACACCCAAGTTGACAGCTGTAATATATGTATGCGGAATTAAAGAAAGTGGTTCAGGTTTGCTAGTCAATTTGACTTTATGTACTCATACATTGGAGCAGCACCACCATCGCCGCAACCACCACCTTCACCACTGTTTGCACCATCACCACCGCCTCCTCCTCTACCGCCATTGGTCGCAGCCACCATTGCGGTAATTACCACCACCGTCATTGGCGCCACCTTTTCCACCAACACTGTTGTCACTAGCCACTATAAAATGACTTTTTTCAACCTGGACTTGTTTTGACCTGAACCAAATTGATACGTTTAAAACATTTGTTTGATATGAACTCATTTTCACCCGAACCCGTTTTAACCCGACACCTCACTCATTTCGCCTGTTTTGCTAGGCTTAGTTTTGACCAAAAGCAACGGTTGACTATTTGGGTATAATATGGCCATTTGGGTTCGTTCTTTCTTTTCTTGGATCTTATAATTCTTCAAGAAGACCCGTTCCATCATGGTCAGTAACTGATTTGGTGAAAAAGAAAAAGGAAAATGTCCGACGCGAGGAATCGTGTTGAATTGGTCATGAGGGAAGATACCCAAATCAAGGTGAAACTAAACAAACTAACAAAGAGTACATACATATTCAATTCTTTGGTTGAAGAAACCATTAACAACTTAGATACTTTGTTTTTCTCTAATTTGACTAATATCAGGCTTGTGATGTTCATTATTGATAGTCAAACCACTAGTTCAAGTAGTTTTTGCTGAAATTAGCATGTGGAACAATCTCTTGTTAAAAAAATTGACTGACTGATTGGATATTGGTGGGTTTCTTGTCTATAAATAGAAGTTGCAAGGTTCTTTATGGGATCTTGACATTCTCTCTGATGTGGATGGTAATTTCTTGTCTATAAATCTGTCCAGCTGCTTCATCTACCGGTGTTTACTCTAAGGTTCGACCAGTTTTGATGGGGATGGTAATTACGGTTTGAATAATGGTAAGCCAAACCCGTCCAAAACGGTTTGGTTTTGACGGTTTGGGCGGGTTTTTTTTTAATTTTCTAATTATTTTTTATTTACGGTTAATGGGATGGTTAAGTAATTGAAGACATTACAGAACAAAATATGTATAATGAAACGATGAATAATAGACAATACATAACTACACAACAGAAATAATAAACAAAGAGTGTTACTTCATTGTTATCAGTGACCAAGTATTTAAGACGGTATTTTATACTACAAAGTCTTCCTTTTTCAAATTCATTAGTCACGATCAATACCAAAAACTCAAGCAAATAAACTCTCAGTCTTCAATGTCCAACTTCAATAGCAGTGATTCCATTCCAAATTCTTTGGGTCTTAATAACCTCCTAATCCAGTTGATGTTTGCGTTGTCATTCAACACCATTATCTAGAATGATCATATCTCTTGATTTATTGTTGATGCTACATTTAAAAAAATTATAAAATTAGAAAATTAAAGCTATGCAGATTGTAGAATTACTGAAACACTTGTTGGAATAAAACCATTACAGAATCTGATGTAAATACTAACATGTGGAAATAAATCTTCAGCTTACTGTTATCATCCTTAAAACTTAATCATTACCTGAAATTATAAGATGTGAATGATGTAATTGACAGTCAAACATGTTGTGTGCGTACAGTAATGAACAAATGATCTAAAATTCCAAATGCGGAATCCTCACATCTTCTGGATTTGCAGTTTTGCGCTCTTAAATCTTAATCAAACCAAACTGGTACATAACACTAACAGTCACAAGTTTTCAATTAACTCTAAAGTCTAATGAACAATAAAACTTACTTGCTGAATACCAAAGTCGAGAAGAACCGATTGACAACAGACCAAAAGAAGAATGAAAGCAAAATCCAAAAAATCCAAACCTGGAACCTAGAAAGGTGAGATAAACCAGATGGTTGCACATTGTCATTCAAAACTAGAAACAAATATATTTATTCTAAATATATAATTGCCCAGTTCGTGTACGTGAATGGTTCAATGCCACAAACCATGAACCATTACTCTTAACCTGGCCGAATTGATCGGTTATGGTTCTGTTGGTTTTAACGGTTTTTGAACACCCTTAGCTATGTCTCTCGAATACCTATATTTCTCCAGCAGCATATGAACTTCTGCAGCTTGATCTTTCCTGCTTTCTTCTTGATTCTCTGCTTGTGGTAAATCTGATCAGATTTTAGGCTTGTGATATGTATGTGTATTGAAGTATATCAAATGCAGAAATATCGAAAGTGAATGTGGACAGGAAATAGAATAGGAGTTATGATCCTCTTAGTGATGATCAAATGAAGTGATTATCGTATATATACATTGAGGGAACGTTATTGGTGTCAAATGAAACGACCCAACCATTCTAGTTGCACCGATTCGTAGTTAACTGCCAAACAACCGTTCAAATATGTTTGATATCTAGTGTACATATTATACTAAATACATAAGTCATAAGTTACATAAAATACAAACAAACCAAGTTAAGTTTATATCATAATACCCAACACTGCTCATAATAGTCAATTTGTATATGTTTCTGATTTATGTTCAACAGGTTGATATTGATTACTAAGTACTTCAGTTAATATAGTTTTGCATTAAAAACTTAATATTGTGTGTATAAGTTCTATTCACAAAATAGAGTAAATTATTTTTATTTGTGGATAATATATCAGAAGGTTATAGTCATGTTTATGTAGAGAAGGTTGAGGGGAGGTGAGGTGGTGGTGCAAGGAGTAGGAGAAGGGTTATGGCAGTGGCGGAGGCGGTATGGTGTGATGGTGGTGGTGGTGGTGGTGGTGGTGGTGATCAAGATCAGGAGGTGTTGTCTTTTAGTTTAATTTGGCTGGGTCATGTAGAGGTGATAAACTCTGAGAGAATAATTTAATGAAAGGCAAAATAATTTTTCATATAATACTCACTCATACATGGTAAATATTCAAACATACACACGATATAAGTGTACAATAGAAGTATTGAAAAGTGAAATAATAATTTCTGCAAATACTGTCACTTATAAGAATCTATTAGACTTCTCTACCCCTTTTAATCTTGGAAACTCTAACTGCAACAACCACATATACCTTATGATGGTTACCTCTGCAATCATTAAAAGCTTCTGTCTCCATTGCTTCTTGAACAACAAGACTCCAATAATTCCCCAAAAACCTGTTGCAAATCCAAACATTATGTCCGGGTAAAACCATAAATTATTTGGCTCATCAGCGTCTTCGTACTTGTTCTTGCTTGTTGTGGTTGGTGGGTTTTCATGATTGGAGCAGTTATTTGGCAATGGTGCACCACAGAGATCCATATTGTTGGCGTACATTGATGGGTCGTTAAGGGTTTGCAATTGATTTCCAGTTGGAATTCTTCCCGATAAGTTGTTGTGTGACAAATTCATACAACTCAGAAAGTTCAAGGCTCCTATGATTGGGGGGGATCATCCCGGTAAATTGGTTGTCTGACAAGTCAAGAGAATTTAACGCCTTCATGTTTCCAATGCTATCTGGAATACCCCCACTGAGGTGATTATGTGACAAATTGAGACCCACCAACAAGGCAAGTGTAGTTATCTCTCGAGGGATTTCTCCAGTAAATTTATTACTTGAAAGGTCCATGCTAAAAACTAAATTCAGAGTTTTTGTATATTCAAGATTCATTCCTTTCATGACCTGACTCACATTCTCATCAAAAGCTCTACTTCCATTACGAATATCAAGATCTTTCACGTTCACCATCCCATTCAACTTTCCAAAACAACGAGGGATGGATCCTGTTAAATTGTTACGTGCAACATCCAAAATCTGAAGATACGAACATTTGCACAAAGATCGAGGAATTCTTCTTGTGAAGTAGTTTTTATGCAACCTGAGAACCTTCAAATGTGTAAGAGTTTCTCCAATCCATTTTGGTATGTTTCCAGAGAAACTGTTATTGCCCAAGTCAAAACTAATAAGGAACTCAAATTCCCCAAACCTTGAGGAAGTTCGCCATTGAACTTATTATCATTCAGTTTTAACCATAACAACAATGAAAGATCTCCAAAAGAATTTGGAAGGACTCCAGATAACTTATTCCCAGAAACATCATCAAGGCTTAAGTATGTTCTTCTGTATATTGACCTTGGAATTGACCCATTGAAAAGGTTGTCTTGTAGAAACAAATACCCGTTATATTCATATTCAAGCCCACTGGTAGGATTTGTAAAAGGAAGGTTTATCAGAGGTCCACTAAGCTTGTGGTGTGAGAGATCTAAGTAAGACATGATAGGCATCTTCCTCAACCATGTTGGTAGAATTCCATAAGGCTAGCATTAGACAACACTAACTTCTCAAGCTTCCTTTGAGTTTGCAACCATTGTGGAAATTCATCTCCAATCTTGCAAGAACCGAGCCTTAGAGTTCTCGATTGGAATGGAGATATCCATATTGATGGGCCTATCATTTCATCTCCAAAATAATTACATGATAAGCTCAATTCCTTTAAATGACATTGTCTCCATATTCCAACAAGCTCAGTGTGCTCAAAGTTGTTATCAGAAATATCAAGCTTTAGAAGGTTAGGCAAGAAAGGAATTGGCGAGTTTAAAATGTTTTTTGAAAGGTCAAGGCCTCTAAGGGAAGTCATGTTCATTAATACAGATGGAAATCTACCCTCAAGTGAACTGCCACTAAGATCAAGATATCTTATGTTAGAATGCGCACTTACATTATAATGAGTGGGGGAAAAATGGGCATCCTGAAGCCAACACCATGACAAATGCGATTCCAGTACAGAAGGGATCATGCTTAGCAAGTTTACAAAGTTCCCTGCCAAATTAAGATCATTGTATGAAAGATCAAGGAATGTTAAGAATGTCATATTCTGAAAAAAGTGTGGGAGTTGACCTCGAAAATAGTTTGAGCTAAGATCCAGATGTTCGATGTTGGGAAGTATCTTACTTGAATTAAGATGAAGTAGCAGATTATTAGAAAATCCACATCCACTGAAACTTAAATATGTTAATAAAGGAATCATGTATAATACCATATTGATTTTCTTTGCCTGAGAAAAATCCACTTCACTCAAGTCAAGATGCTCGAGTGACGAAAGGCGAGAAATCCATGCCATATCATCTACCATGAGCGCAAATGAACCGCCAAGATCAAGAACCTTCAAACTGGAAAGATTTCCAATATGATGGGGGATTATTCCTCCAAATCCCGCATTAGAAAGGTTAAGGTAATTCAAGTGCTTGAAGGATCCAAAGAAAGCAGGAATCCGACTTCCTTGAAACTTGTTACCGCTTAAATCCAGATGTTTCATATACTTCAATTTGGCCAAACATGTGTTCATCTTATCACCTACTAAGTAGTAATCACCTTCAAAGTGGTGATAACCTACTAAGTAGTTATCTTCTTTGCTGTAGTTCTCAAAGTTTATGTCATAAAAATCCCTGTAATTTCCTGTGAGATCAAGGGTGACAACTCTTCCGGTTGCACCATCACAACGGATTCCTTTCCACGAGCAACAATCGACGCCAACCCATGATGAGAGCATTTTGAACTCATCTTTGACGCTGTGTTTGAACTCGAGTAGTGCTAGTCTCTCTCGTTCATGGCAACTTACACTTGAATTTTCAGCACCAAAACAAGTATATGTGGTTGTAACCAAAAGATACTCAAGAAAAATAGATGAACCCCCAAACCCCAGTGATTTCCCATCATTCAACCTCAACTCACTCCAAGTAAATTTTTAAGCCAAAAAGTTACAGAAAATGAGAAGAGAGATGATTCTTATATATGACGAACAAACCACACAAAATCATTATTCTGCAGATGAACTGCACCATTTGCCCCATGGAATACTTTGCAAGTATTGTGGGTCGTGAGTGGACAAACTGTATCTATAAATGTCAAGTCGTTGTGGCCCATGGAAGACCTTTTGTTTTAACACCTCAAATACATAATACATAAACCTTAATTGAGACATAACAAGTAAAAGAACTTCTATTTCATCTCTAGAGATCCATGGTCACGATTCTTTTGTCGCAACATTTTTAGATATACTTAGTTTGTGAACTGTACGTTTTGAAACCAATATGATCAGTATTTGTAACATTCTATCTTCTTTTAAATTGTGAGTAGGATTTATAACTACAGGTTCTTTTTAAAAAACTTACAGGTACACCTAACTTTTACACTTTATCTTCCAATGTTGATGCATTGTAGAATTAAAGACATGTACATTTGTAACTGGTCCACTCCGTGCTTTACTAAATAACAAACTCGACCTTTTAAATAGATGTAAGACATTTTACCATCAGGACAAGATGTCCCAGCCTTATTTCCATGTTGTTCTGTAATAATAATAATTATTACTTTTTAAGCACTTAGATAATGGGCCACTTGTTTGGTTTTGGAATACCCCCAAAGTCTTTTTGAGCAATCATTTTGGAGTGTTTATTACGGTGATTATTCAACTAGTTATTATCAGGTGAAGTTTAAGAACAAGGGAAAAAATATGTTTTCTGGGGTGTTTTTCAACCAAGAACATACCACCTCATAACCACAAACCTAACACTATAGAACAACATTTTCTAAAACTGTCTATTTGTATGATCGCATAAACGCTCATACAATACACGAATGTGAAAACAAACACATATAAACTTGTGAGAAAAGATAGAACATGCAGGTATAGTCACCACAAGAAACGTGGGCATTTAGCGGCAACATTTGTGGTCTTTAGCGGCAACATTTGTCATTGCTATTGCTCTTAGTCTTTGTAGTGAGTTATATATAAGTTTCACTGGATTGATGTGATTGAGCTATGTTGATACGCAAACTATAGAGATACTATATTATTAAAATTTTGGTACATGTTACAAATACATAGATGTTCTGTACATAGAATTGAAGCTGATTAGGGTAAATGGCATGTTCACCAAGTTCACATATTGTCTTCAATCAACTCATGAAATCAGGAATAAAGTTTCATTCGGGCGAAGCGAGTGATACACGCCCTTGGACTTGTCGCCATGGTGATCATCTGCTTTCCGAAATCATGAGATATGATCCCACGTCCTAACAATCACCCATTTTGAGGTTGTTCTTCAAACCAATTTGTTTTCCTGTTCTCTATCTCCCATGGTGATCATCTGCTTTCCGAAATCGTGAGATATGTTTCCCACGCCGTTGAGGCCGATACCTGAAGCACCATCGCCAGTTCTCTATCTCTCATGGTCCATTGCACTATCAACATCCCATCGCCCCTCCTTCTGGTCGATCTACCAAATGCAATTCGATCCTTAGGTTAAGTTTTTAATTTCTCTTAGTATTTACTTTTTATTTCTAATATCAATAAATCTGTTCATAGGATTGGTCGACCAAAATATCCAGGTCTTACGGGAGTGATTGGTGATCTTATCATCAGAATACTTTTCGTCTACTATTTTTATCCTTTTGATCTTGAGTTACCATTTCATGTTTGCTAATTAGTTGAAAGCCTTTCATAGGCTTGCATCTTTTACTTTTAATATTCACATATATTCATTTATCTGGGTTGCAGTACATATAACTGTTACTTGATATTAAAGAAGCAAACCTGTGGCTTCTTACTTAGTCAATTGCATTTGCTTTCTTTACTTGCTGTATGTTTATAATATTTATATCATAGATAATTGTTTTATTTCTTTTCATTTTGGGTTTTGGTCTTGTATTGATATGTTGAAATGACAATTGGCAAAACCAAGATATGTGCACAACTCGAAATGGAGAATGGCGAGTCTTGCAGAGACCGATCCTCGAACAACTAGGTAAGTAAATGATTTTTACATTGTTGCATATAGCCGAGGCACACACTATCTACATGGCCTACAGTTATATCGCTCATAGATCTTTGATGTAATTACACAAATTAAAAAGGAAAAGAGCAGGATATAATAGTCAAATAAAACTATTTATTCATAAGTTGGCACTGATTTTGATTTGATTTGATTTGGCTGTTATAACAGACATGCGTTCCTGATGAAACACCTTGTATTGATGGTTTACATTATTTATGGATTAGCTGCTTACCTAATTTTGGAGTTTTAGAAAAATGGGGTAGAGAAGATTTGAGGTAAACATCATCTTTTTAACTTTTTTTATTTGGTATACTTTTACTCCTGCTTTAGAAAACATCTTTTAATGTCACAACACAAGCTAAGAAATTGTTCCTTTGGTTTGTGGGTGGGAATTCATCATGATTCACACATGTTGGTTAGAATCCATTACCCATAGAAGATTAAGAGCGAGTTAGTATTAATATTAATACTATCATCTTGGTCAAGATTTTGTGCATATTTTAGTCAACATCAAATCTTTTGAAATAAACATTTTTTTACTTTTAGGTTGATGTGTGACTCAAGTAGTTATTCGGGATATTAGTTTGAGAGAAACTTTAATTTATAGCAACGATGACCATGTCCCTTTTTATTGGTGAGAAGCAAAAGAATTTAATAAAAAAGAAAAATGTCCAAAAGCTGCAACAAAGGATATTCAAATTATGTAATTCATTGTTGGAGGTATGTATAGACTATTGTTTAAAAACAATAAATAACATCAAATTTCTAATTTTTAGAATTGAATTTGATTTATTATGTTTAAAGTGGTAACATAAAGCATTGATGCTGCTTAACTTGATGAGACTTTTGCTAAAACAAATTGCTCTGTACAAGTAGTAATTTACATAAGATCTTTACTACATAGTCTTTGTCATATTGTTTTCCAAATCATAGTGTGCATTGTATATGTTTTTCTTGATATTGTTTAAAATATTACATTGTTGGAGTACGTGTTATTTTGAATGAAGATCTCAAAAACCAGTTTATTAAGCAAATGTTGGTTTTGATACAAAATATGCAAGGTGAAGATGTTATGGTCTCTCCCTACAACATCATATGTGCATGCATATGCTTGAAACAATATTCTAGTCAGGTGAGATAGACAATGTTCACATATACTACAATAAAACATTTTTTCCAAACCACATGCCTGCCTTATGTCTTGAAATAAATATTATGAACATGTTTCTTTTGTTGTCTAAGTTAACTCTCAGCTCATCCATAATGCACAGATGCTCTTTCAATAGTGAAGGGGATCCATTTGATTATTAGAATGATCCATATATTGTTGCGCAGAGAATCATCTAATTATATATTTATATAATATTATTTATTAACCTTTTAATTTTCTAGTTTATTCCAACCTTAAATACATTTAAGGTATCCTCTAACCAAACTTCAACAGCAGCAACTACCACTAAGCTATTTAGTTACATGTTTTAATTTTATTTCTCTAAAAGTTAAACATAAGACTGTTTGTACTCTGAACAGACTATTTGTTTTTATCTCAATGTAACTTAAAAACAGTTAAACTTGTAGCATAATGTTTTCTTTTTTATTTAATCAAATATGATTTTCTGTAGATTCTGTAACATAAACTTTTGATAATGAACAAGGAGTGGAGTCTTGCAATTTTTACTTGTAAAATGGACATTGCAAGCTTGGGTGCACCTGCAAATTTGACCACCCTTTTCCAGGTGCAGATAGCTATAAACTTTTGTTAATGAACAGGGGCGGGAGCCTTGCAATTTTGTAGCATGCATATTTAATTATTTATACTCATACAATTATAAACTATATAATTATAATGGAGAACATTAATTATTATATGCTTTAAAATGAAATAATATATTAAAAAATATAATGTAACAGTATGCATATTTAATTGTTTATACTCACTTATACAATTATAAAATATATAACTATAATGGAGAACATTATTTATTGTATTTCTTTTAAAATGAAATAATATATTGAAAAAGATAATGTAACAACTACATGTGGTTTTTGATAACGAAAAAGAGGTTGATTATGACATCTCTAGGTGTGCTCAGACTTGGGCAACACCACAAGCCAACATAAAAAGAAATCCAAACGATTTAAGGTGTAGATCATGTTTAAATTTCACAAACTAGTCCACCTACGTTGCATTTATTCTTGCATGCATAAATTTTAATTATCAATGTCCTATAAGGCGGTAACTCACAATCACACGTTGCAATAGTTTACTAATTAATTCTTTTTACCGTTTAGCACTTGCAATACTGTAGTCATTCGCTTTTTACTATCAACTTAAACGAGTTTTATTTTGATTTCATAGCTATTTTCATTTTTTTTTAGAATTTACCGTAAGATTTTGACATTTTTTATATTTACAAACCCGACCACGGCGGGTATAAAACTAGTTATTATGGCACATGAAAGACTTGGCAAGTCGTTGTATTCTTCTATCCAGGCAACCTTTTTATTTTCTTGAGAAATTAATAATATATTATTCCCAATCAATATTTTCACAATGAATGACATTTTAGGCTGTGGCTGTTTGTAATTTGTAAACTTGGAGATCAAGGTTAGAAATTTTGAAATGTTATAGGCAATATTAAATATTTATTAAAAAAAATTCTAATATATATTTAGTTTGCTTAAGTTGAAAAAAGTTAAAAAAGTCATTTAACATATATGTTTTTTCTTAACAGTGTGATGCACGTGTCAGGGCAGACATGTTCTCAACCGGGATCGTTTCATGCAATCATGCGTTCAAAAACTACACGATTCCGTATTGTGTTTAGTTTATTCAAAAAAATATAATAATAATTATGCACATCCTTTAGCCCACAAGTCTTTGACCCATCAATATCTATATTGGTTTAAATGAATACAAGCCCATAATATAATTTAGGCCCATTTTCAAGCCCATAAAAACCATGGGGTTTATTTTCTGTCTCTCCCACTGGACCACGTCAAACACGAAGCCGGAAACGGAGAAAGGTTGAATAAACGCATAATTAAGACCGTAAAAAATATAATTTTAAACCATTTAAAAAGTCATATAAACTATCAAAAGGAATATGCGTGATATATTGCGCATAAACTCACTAAGTTATTAAATTTTGAGCATATTCATGTGCAGTCCAAAGAATACATAGTTAAATTTAGTACATTAGTGGACTTATGAGTTTGACCTCCCCTTCACTTTAATAAGTTTGTTTATATTAATGAAAAGGAGTTCAAGTCGTCTTTAGATAGGTCGTTTTTACAGAAAAGCAAGTCAAATTGAAGTTAACCCCTTGGTTAAGACATGAAGAGGTTGATCAATTATACAAACATATTAACCAGGAGGCTGATATCGAATCATATCAATGATAGCATACAAATAGATCTTAAGATGTTTGGCACGTGAAACACAGATTTTGACACCAAATGTGGTTTAAATATCCTTACACCAACAAAAAAGATGTATGTACTTGAAAGATGTAATCCTTTTTATGAAATGGTGTTGCTTAGGAGCTATTGTAACTTCATGAAAGTTTTAAACGACACTAGAACAAAATTTTATTTTCGTTTCCTTGATCCATCCATCTCCTCAGGCAGCCTCCTCCTAACCATAAATGATAAACCAATTCACTAATTAAGTTGTGCTCAAACAAGTACTAAACAACAATATATATTCTCTTTCTTGACAAGAGAGATTGATCCAGACAGAGTTACTTAGTCAGAGAATCAACATAGAATTCTCTTCTCTATCTCCATAATTAAGTGATAAAATCAGGTTTTTCTTAAAAATTTCGGCTTTTATATATAAAAACCTAATAAATTATGATGACCGGAGGGTAGCGGAGCCTCCTTACCATCCTCTGGTTCCGCACCTAACTTCCCATGATATAGCGAATTCATTTTCAATATGAATATTATTCAACGAATCGGATTGTCGTGCTTGTTCTTTAGCCAAACAACACAACTTGGAGTTTCCAAGAAATTCTACTAAGTTTAGAATTTCCTTATACATATTTTTAACAAATATTCTAATTGTTGATTAATTCGCCGTTCAAATAAAATTAAGTTATTCAATGTCTTTCTTGATACAAATTAAAATAAGAATACCTTCGTGAACCTACGCCATATGATTTGTTTTTATGATTTGTTTTAGGTAATGATTATTAATGAGTAAATAAACCAATGTCTCATACTTATTTATTCATAGATATAATAATACTTCTTTTACGAGAACTTATAATCTAAACCTTCAAATTAATTAAATCAACATATTAACAAATACTGGTCCCAGTAGAATTAATTGAAAGGAAAAATGTCGAAAGAATTAAGATGAACACATGTGACGTATATATAAACCACCAACTTTGCACAACGTTTTTGACTTTCTTCAATCAATCAATAGCATCTCTAACTTCAATATTAACATTTTCTTCAACAAAATAATACAAAATATTAAAAAAATATTAATTAAACGATATACTTTATGCTGTCTTTATCGATCAGTATTTTGTCCTTATTTATGATATATTAATCATATTATTAAAATGAAACTAACCAGAAATTGTGACAAATCATACGACTCAACCCAAGTTGTTTTGATTTATTATTCTCGTTATTATGCATATCAAATTATCTTGTATTTTAGGGACTGATAAGTGATATATGATATTTTAATTATTTCCGTAATCTATAATTATCAAAAATCTAGCTCAATGATACGTCTTCTCATCTTTTATATGTGATTGATACCCTCTATATAACCTATAGTT